>JASJET010000132.1:6862500-7020000 GCA_034092305.1 Diaprepes abbreviatus
AATAGCACGCTACAGCTGAACCGATACAGATAAAACAAAAGTTTTCTACTTAAAATTTCCTAAATAGGGACTGCAACTGTTCTTTTTTGTAGATATTCGTAATTTAAACATGAACAATCTTGACAAAAACACCCCTACTCAACGGGCCTCAAAACATCTTCGTATTTGCAAAATATTGGTGACAGAAGTATAATACTTGCCGAAAATGCTCACTAGAACAGGAAATACATGTTTATGAAGTAATTTTCTAGTTTTCCTTTTAGAAAAATAGTAACGTATTTCAAGAAATGTATTATTAAAATTTTCTTTAATTTTTAGCTACACTAAAAGTAGGTAAAATCTAGCGTTTACCTACTCTTCACGAATCCGAAACACATTTATGTTAAGAGAATACTAACAAAAGTGCAGTATTTGCCGTGAGACATGTTTAACTCAAGTCAGAAGTAGTTTCTGACTGTCAGAAGTCTGCGCATTAACTTAAATGCGTTCCAACCAGAGTTACAAACGATTAGTAAACGATCAGTTTACCTGTTCCATCCAAGATTCAAACCTGTTTGAAAACTATCAAATCAGTTTGCGGATTATCTTCTGACTATGCATTTGGCGCATGCGTATTACTATTTCTTAGATTGCAACTTAACATATAACTCCCTAAAATACCCAATCCGTTATGGATTTGTTTGTTCAAACTCATAAAAACCGTTATTTGCAATAGTCTAATATATTAGAAAAGTCTACACATATTTTAATAGGGTTATGTTACAATTTACAAAAGCCAAATAAAAGAACATTTTTTTTATCAGTAAAAAGAAATTGTTTAATAATGGGTCATAAAACTATAATTGAGGAAAGAAATTTAATCACTTCAAAAATAGTTATTATTCAAAGAAATATAATCAAAACTAGTCCATCCACCAACTCCGCAGTATATAACTGAATGCTACAGTAATGAAAATATAGTCTACAGTAAATCGAGGGTAGCTCCAAACGAAATTTCTACCGAACGTGAAAAAAGCTGATTTATGAGAGAAGATAAATCCTAAAAAAAGTGCTCCGGAACTACGAGATGAGGTGGAAAACTGTTTGGAAAAGGTGTAGCAGGTCTATGCCGACAACCTGTTAGCGACTATAAAACCTAGGTGAACCGATGGTCCCATTTGCGGGACTATGGTGTCAGAAGAAGGGTATCAGAATAAATTCGTGCAAGGTCTTCGTGGTATCTTTTACAAAAAACAGAAAAATAGGAACATTACTTACAATTATAGTATCGGAAAAAACCCTTTAATATAAGGGAACTCTTAAATACCTGGGAGCAATTCTGGACTCACGAGCTGGAATGATCATATTGAGGCTAGAGCTAAAAAGACTAATCTTTCTGGGCCTGTAAGCGAACCTCTGAATACAGTGATATACTGGATATTCACTATGGTGATTCGTTCTATAATTACATATGTTGCTATTGTATGGTGGCCTAGTACAGCCAAGTGAAGGTCCAGAACCGGCCTTTGGGGTGCCGCGGTGCGCGGCCCGGGAAGCAGTCAAAAAATGGATCAAAAGAGAACATAAAAACCACTGGATGACCAGACAGGGTTTAAACCGCAGCAAGCTATTTATTGGGAATCCTGACCCGAAACTGGCAAGGAAATTACTCCAGATGAGAAGGAACCAATTAAGGACTATTACGGGTATAATGACGGGACACATGGCCGTCAAAGTACATCTGAATAGAGTGAATCTATATAACGGAAACCTCGGCTGCAGACTATGTGGACAAGCCGAGGAAACGGTGAAACATATCATATGTGACTGTGAGTCACTGGAGAGATTTAGACAACAAATATTCGGGTCAGTAAGTCGGGAACCGGGAGAAATATTCACTCACTCCTTAGCAGGACTGTACAGATCGAGCCAGGGGGCTAGGTTGACAGAGTGGCTGTAATGTCTAGGGTGAGCACAATAGGCCTCCTTTGGCCGCAGTGCATCCGGCTTTAGGACAGACCCGGGAATATAAAAAAAAACAGCCAAGTGAAAACACCGTGCTCAACTTCACAGAGTTCAAAGAATGGCTTGGGTAGGAACGATAAATGTAATGAGGATTGTTCCCACTAGGGTACTGGAAGTTGATCTTCCCTCCGCTCCGCTTATTTGTAGAGAATGAGGCCCTGAAGGCTGTTTACCGTTTTAATTACCTAGGGCATTTCAGAGCAGGAACTGGCGACTGAAGAAGTGTGGGAGAAAGAAGCCCTTTATTCTGTATAAAAGCAGATTACATGCAGCCAATTTTGAAACTTTTTGAGATACCACAGAGAGGATTAAGAGGAAGAAATTCTTCCGAGAAATTGATCCTGGTCGTTTACAGAAGGATCTCTACCGGAGGAAAGAAATCATAGGAGTCGGTGAGTTTTACTCTCTTTTACGTTTACTATATGATTCTTTTTTAAAAATTCATTTTTTGAGTGGGTTAAATAGAGGATGAGAGTTTATATGGAAGCGCTTAATTTTAGTAGTTAGAAAAGTAAAAATTAGTACACAGGCTTATAGTTAGAAAAAAAATGTTTACTGTATCATTCTTTTCTAAAAATTCATCTTGTAAGGGGTAAAATAGGGGATGAAAGTTTGTATGAAAGTTCTTCATTGTGGTAGAAATATAAATTTTAGTACATAGGTTTATGGTTAGAGAAAAATGTTTACTTTTTTAAAAATTCATCTTTTAAGGTGGTAAAATAGGGGATGAAATTTTGTATGAAATTTCTCCAATTTTAAAGGCGGAAGTCTAAAAATTAATATATAGAATTATGGTTGGAAAAAAAGTTTACTTTGCCACCCATTTTTGGAAATTCATCCCGTAGGGGGATAAAATAGAAAATAAAAATTTGGATAAAAATACTATATTAGGGATAGAATCATGGTTGATTGGTTGTACCTACTACGATGTCTGATGTCGCTCACCATGCGTACGAAGTCGCGAGCAAATGCTAATTCAAACATATGGATGATCTAAGTGGAGATAAAGCAAAACTAGCATAAATTTAAGAATGACATATTTTGTAAAGGATTTATATTTTAATCAGTATAGGATTTTCAATTAAATATGATAATTATTACGACCGTTGAGAACATGCAGATTCAGATTAGGTTTTAAACCTCAATTTACCATGTGCCAAGCGCAAATTGAAAATATCTACGTAAACATATCCAACGGAAATAAACATTCTGTGAATTGATATATCTAACTTACGTTCTGAAATTCCGGAGCATTGTCGTTTTCATCCAGGACAATCACTGTTACTCTTTGTCTTACAACGTTGTTTTTTACTCCATTTTGTACTTCATCTTCTATGCTGACTACAAGGTTTAGAGTAGAGTTCGTCTAAAATAAAAATATTTATTTGAAACCTTGATATTTTTGTTAATAAAATATAAGTTATAACAATGAAAGACTTAGGAGGAGTAGTGGTAAATTTTAATTTAACAAATATTTTTTAACAATGATTTTTTTTATCGGTAATAGACCATTCTGTTATCTGTACAGTTATTGGAATGATCCTGTTATTCAACTGACATAAAGATATTAAGTTTTATTATAAAAAAAAAGTTAAATTCATGAAAAGCAGAATAGCCCATAAAATAGACTAAATGTGATGTTTGGCGGCAAAGAAATGTCTTATGAATGAAAACACAAGAATTTGCTTTTTATTATGTGAAACCTCTGCATTGCCACTAAACTTAGCCAAAGTAGTGTGAAGACAACTTAGAATAATAGAAAGAAACTAAATATAATATGTATATTTATTGTTCGTGTTGGGTTTTGCTATTTAAATAGTAATTGATTAACTTCAAATTATAGATTTTCCTAATAAAATTTTAGCAGTAAAAATTTATTGGTTATACTTTTTTACATTGAAAATAACAGAACAATTCACAATACAGGGTTGTTATAAAGAATTGGATTAGCCTTTCATATGAAACATAGTGTTCCTCATACAAAAGTGCTTGTTAATTTTATTTTCATAGAAAAGAAAATATTATACAGGGTGGATCCGAAAAGTGCTACGTGTATCAACTCAAATTTGTTTAACGAAACATGTTGTATATCCTTACATTTTTAGGTTATATAATAAACTCTGGACATGTTTCATTAAATATAACCTATACTTATCTTCAACTGTTTTTGAGATATTGGCATCTTTGATTGTTAAAACAAAATAGGTAAACAAACAATGAAGAAAAACTATTTTATAGGATGTTCAAAATGATAGCAACTGTTCGGTAGTAGATTAATCGGTCTAAAAGTTGTGGAGAAATATCTTGCATTACTTCTGGAATCAAGTCCTTAACCGTATCTGCCGAGTCGGGTTCAGTTCGGGTGATCAGGTTGCCCCTCATCTACTTGTCCACGGTCGAAAAACTTGTATTTAAATACTCCTTTATATGAGCAACATAATGTGGAGAACCATAAGGTTATCATCTGGAAATAGAGTTACTACAGCTGAAACCATATCATTTAGAAGAAAATATAGATATCTGTCCAGGCACGGAACCAAGGGGGAAGGGGGCGGTGGAGGGCGATCGCCCCCCCTCATTTTAGGACATTTGACGTTTCAGTTTATTTATTTCTTAAACCATCTGCAGAATTACAATTAAATACTAAAAAAGGATTCAAATGTAATTAATTTTTATATGCTACAGAAAATTTAAATAATAAATTGTGTTTACGCTGGTAAACATTACGTGTCTAATTCATAATCAAAGTCAGTGAAGCTATCTTCGTTCAAATTAATTATAATTGGTTCCTCTATCTCACCGACCATGAGATCGAGTTTCCACATTTTCTTTTATTCTTTAATTATATGGATTTTTTCCAATTTTCTGCAGTAGCTTCATTCAAAAAAAATCTTTCAAAAGTTTAGTTAAATTACTAATTTTGTAAGTTGTGTTGTTTCTAACAACTCTACCTTTTACTTGAGAGAGATATTTCCTTCTCCAATGGACATTTTCTGGACGATCTATGATTTCCTATCTGGTTTTTCCCAGCAAAAATTAAGTTCTCTGAGCAATTTACACAGCTCAGTTCTTTTAATTTCAGGTAAATCCCGATATTCATTGATTTTAGTTAGAATTTTGTCGACGGTTGGGATTTGCTTCTCATAATAAAATATATGTACAACTCCTGTTATTGCAGTTTACATCTCTTCTTCCAACGAGGTTTTTCGTCTGCCTGTGATCGAATGTGGCTTGGGAGTACTAACAATTCCAGTCGTTTTTTCTTCTTTAGTATTCAGTACATAGTAGATTTTCGAACTCCTGTCATGCTGGAATACATCTTAACAGATCTTTTAATATTATTATCTAGATATTGATATCTTAAGGCATCATAAACATTCATCGTAATTAGTTTTTCGTTGAAGAAAAAATGCCCTGGTTTAACGATTTTGGAATAAATATAGAGGTGGAAGCCATATCTTTTGGGTATCTCACTAATCTCAAATAATATATAAAAACAAGCGCAAACAAGATAAATTACCAAGGACACACTGTAAGATGTACTTTGTGATATCACCGCCCCCCCCCAAAGAGAGAGGCTGGATCCGCCCCTGCTTCCGGTACTTCTACGTCCTATTGGTGATTTGTCCCTCGTGATTTTTACTATTCTGTCGTCGGTCATGCGGTTGATGTGTTCGTTCCATTCCCCTTTTCTTTGTAATACCCAGTCATTGATGTTTTCGACTTTACACACTCTTCTTATATCCTCGCTCCTATTCCGTGTCTTGCCAGCTATCCTGCGCACCACTCTCATTGCTGTTGTTTCCAGTATTTGTTTTGTTTTCGAGGTTTCTGGTCTGGTTTCTCCAGTGTATGTTAGTATGGGTCTTATTGCTGTTTTATAAATTCTGGATTTAACTTCGATTCCTATATGTTTATTGCTCCATATGGTACTGTTAAGACATGCGGCTGTTCTTGCTACTTTCATGGCTTGTCCCCTCACCTCCGTTTCAACATCCCCGTATCCGGATATTTCTATTTCGAGATACTTGAACTTCATTTCCTGCTGTATAATTTTGTTTTCTATTTCTAGTTTGCATCTGAGTGGTGTTCTAGATGTAGTCCTGGCTTTAGTTTTTTACGCCGATATATTCATGTTAAACTTTTTCGCTGTTATGTTAAATAGGTGCAGTAGTCTTTGCAAATCGTCTTCGCTTTCAGCTATTAACACTGCATCGTCGGCGTAGCACAGTATTTTGATTTCCCTGTCTCCCATTTTATACCCTTTCAATCTACGCACCTGCTTCATCAACTCGTCCATGATGATGTTAAATAATAGGGGGCTAAGAGAGTCACCTTGTCGGATGCCATTATTTACTTTTATTTTTTCGGTCAATTCACCGTTTATCCTAGCTTGAATCGTATTTGCCTGATATATATTTTCAACGTTTTGATAATGTTTTGAGGTATTTATCTGTCGTAAAGTAGCTGTGTTACATCCTCCAGCTGTATACGATCGAACGCCTTCTCTAGATCGATGAAACACATAAAGGCTGGTCGATTATATTCAATTGACTTTTCAGTTATTTGTCTTATAACAAATATGGCATCCGTGCATGACCTTCCCGACCGGAATCTCTGCTGTTCGTCTGCTAAGGAAGTGTGTTCATTAATTTTGCTTGTAAGAATTTTTGTGGTTAGTTTTAACGAGGTGGAGAGAAGATTGATTCCTCTGTAATTAGCCGGCACTTTTTTATCGCCTTTTTTGAATAGGAGTATTGTTGTGCTAGTCCTTCATTCATCGGGGATTCTGTGATGGTATATGATTTTATTGATGAGAATTTTCAGTTGTTCTGTCAGGCTCTCTCCTCCGTATTTCAGTAGTTCATTGGTAATTCTGTCAGGTCCAGCATTTTTCCTGTTTTTTAGTTTTTTTAAGGCTTCCCTTCCTTGGTGTATTAATACAAAGGAAAGAGAATGACAAATTTGGACATTCTGTGTACAGAAAACCAAGACATATAAATCGATATCTCAACGCAAAGTCAGACCATCATCCTTCTCAAAAACAATCCGTCATAAACTCTTTGGCACATAGAGCACTTTCAATATGTGACAAACAATCACTGAAATTAGAAACAGACAAACTGACTAATGCTCTGAGACGCAACGAATATTGCGCTGAAGATATAAGACGTTCTATTAATAATTATAAAAATCCAACTCCTTAACAAAATGTCATAAATGTGCCTCCTATGAACACTGTTGTCTTACCTTACATACACGGAACCATGGACAAGATTGCCAAATTGCTTCGAAAATCAAACATTTGGACAATTTTTAACACATGTAACTGATTATATCCTGCCTGCTTAATATTCAATTTGGAGACAGTGAAAATTCATTGTTGCTGCTCCCAAAATTAGTCATTTTCCGTCTGTGATATTATCTATATGTCAATTTTATTCATGAAGTTTATGCGACTAACTAATAAAATAGCCAAAAATATAACACATTCTATTTTATAAAATGCAGATTTTTCTTACCTCATAATTCAGTGGTTTAACCACCGTCACATCACCCGTAGTATGGTTGACACTTAATACATCTGTACCTTGAATATCGAATCGCACCGGGCCATATTCAGGATCAGTACCTTCTAGTTTGTAGATGACAGTCCCAACAGGTGTGCTTTCTGATATGACAATGTTGTTCATGTCCATTGTGAATATAGGTGGCAGATTTGCATGGCATCCTGTAACAAAAAAATTGTAAATTATTAAAGCCATAAACCTAAACGTAAATTACATAGTTGGATGGGAGTAAATTATTAGCATTTAAATAAAATATTGGCAACTTTATTATTAATTTTTTAGTTTAACAATTTTACGTCAAAAAGTTTCTAAAAAACTAACATTTAATTAGAATTTTAAAATTCCATTTTATATGAGAATATCAATTCGCAGGGTAGGTATTGATTTACTTGTTTCCCGAATTTATTACGTAAGGAAAATTACATTTGATTTACTGTCCGAGAAGACCAATTTATCTACTATGTTTTCACAAATAAATTCTTTAGGGACTTAATGACCAAACCGATATAAAATACATTTATAAAGTTTCAAATTAATACACCAATTAATATCGTTCATTAATAGTGGTTTGGCAGCCCTAATTTAGCAGTAAATTAAAATATAACCAAAAGGATCATATTCGGGCTCAAATATTCTCCAAAATAAATTTGTTTCATTAACTCAGATTGTTTCGCAAACGAATTTTTTTTTGCTTAAAAAATTTACACTTTAATAACTACAGAGTATTACCTAATGTATAAAAAATTTAAAAAAATACGAAAATAACTATTGATTGGCAATCAACTATATTGTAGATTGTAAAATGATACGGTTTTGAGTTCATATGAATAAAAATATGAAATATTTTAAATCAGCACTGTAAACTTATGTATGTGCTGATGTTACTCATCCGGTAATCGGATATATTCAATTGTTTTCATAATAATGATAATCATCTTTTATTAAAACAAAAATACACATGCAGGCCATGTTTAGCATTACATATGCTACTCTTACCTAACCTAATGGGTACAAATTTTTATAATAATTTAAAACAAGTAATAATTAATAAATTCTAAATATAAATCATCTGAGATTAACTGAAAGAAAGTAAGAAGGTAGAAAACAGAGTTTGAAGAAAAAGGAGAGAAAGTAGAGGAGAGGAGTCGAGAACGGAAATAGGAAGAAAGAGAATAGGTATAAAAAATTGCTTACTAATAATTACCATAATATAATAATTTTATTCGTCTCCGCTGTAAACAAATTAATAAAATAATAAATGAGAAATATTTATCAATTAATATGAGTCATTAGTTTATATATCGATATATCTAAAATAAAATAAGAAATTCTCGGTTATGCGGACAAAGACCGTTGATAAATATTACTTTCATGCTAAAAAGTGAGGAGATTTCCAAAGGACATGGAAAAACTCCGGGCCCGAAAAATGACGACAGCGCTGTTTCGTCCTAGTGTGGGACTCATCCGGCCATTGCATTCGGTACAACCATTATTCTCTTATCTGTGTTCCATAAACAGATTTCACGGTTGAAAAATAGTAAATAATACACAGTGACGACATCTCGATGGCTCACTACAACATAAGAATAACACAAATCAACAATGTTGTATAGAACCGCCATATGGTGGCGCGAAAGTAAATTAAAAAAAAGAAATATATTAAAACTGGACACACGAAACTTGCTACTCTAAGGATAGAGGTCGCATTATTCGGCATCGGCAACCAAACCAACTATGTTACACACCACAGTTTAAGTAAAGTGTCACACCAGCGATCTCCCTAAGAGAGCTGTTGTGTGTTTTTTAAGCCAACAAATAAAAAAAAAGGAAATAAGAAATTCGTGGCTATGCGGACAAAGACTGTTGATAAATTTTTTTTTAGGTTATACTTTTTGATGTATGCAGTAAAACTGTTTTATTAAGTATTATATATTTTAGGGTCCATATTTTTTCTTGCTTTGTTGGGTCCGATCTTTGATGCATTTGCCATCCCAATAATATCTAAGGTTAAAGAAAATTATTTTTTCTTAATATTTGGTATTTTTTTTTCACTATTTTCTTGTCAGAAAAATTTCATTCATATAAATTTGTTGCAGCATTTTATTTATGCGTAGCGTCATTTAATAAGCATATCGAACAGTTGAGAAAAGAGCTGGTAAAATCACTATACTTAATGTTCTGGAGCATTCGACATCAATTGTAAGTATGTATTTAGGATGACTAGCTTCGTCCTTGAACGTCCAGTCCCTTGAAATGCCGGTTCTAATATTTTAGATTCAGGGAGGCAACAATCGAAGTAGTGCGCACAGATCGAGAGCAGCCAAGGGGAAAGAAATATTATCTTGGGGGAAGTAAGAACTGATGTTCTGTTCTAAGATAAGTTAAGTGGTCAGATACCATTTCTTACTCGCCTCATGCTATATAATAGTGTGATTTTTTTGTGGTATTCTCATGGAAAAGAGAGTCCAAAGCCCATATGGTTCCAAACATTTTATTCGTTAACGTCACTGTGATCTCTAACATGCCGATTTGCTCTTGCCAGCATTGTGGTCTCTGTGCCACAGGGATACGTTTTGCATACTGTCTTATGTCTTTTTAGAAATTTCATTCTCCATTTGGACATAATAATTCTTGAGGAGATATATGAAGATTCGGTATATTCGTTAATTTGTAATTAATTTTGTACATATATTATTATGTGATTCAAAGTCACCAATTTTCTTTTAATTAATAAAGTTTTAATATATTGGGCACGATCTGCAATGCAATCGTATTATTATTTTAAAGTGCAGATTAATTATTATAATATATATTTTTACGACTTCTTGCCAAAGATCCTAACGCACTAATTAAGGACCATTAGTTGGGAGCTATTAAAAACTTTAATGAATAGGAAGTTTATTTTATTTTTTATTTCAGGATGTTGAAAATTTTCTTTGTCAGAAATTATTTAATAGAAACGATCAGAGTTAATTTTAGTCCTTTTATTTCAGTTTATAAACAACAAACACCATTTTAAACTGCTCTTCTCAATTTGGTGGTTTAACTCAATAAAAGATCATATAAATAATTGAGTGGCGCCCTAGCAAACACCACCCTCGGAGTGCTATTGAACGTACAATGCTTCCAAGACACCAAGGAGGAAGAGGATTGGTCGATATTGGTAAGCAGCTCGATCAACAAATATTAAACTTACGTTCTTATTTCCATAAGTTAGCGGACTCTTCCACACTACATCGAGCAATATGCGAGGCAGACGATTCAACGCCGCTACAGCTGAGGGAACGGGATATTGCTTCCCACCACCGAACAGACCAAGAGAAGTTACAAGCCTGGCTACAAAAGCCACTTCATGGACGGCATCCAAATGAGGTCAATGAGGACAATGTCGACAACTTAGCATCGAACTACTGGTTGATTTCAGGACAGATGTTTTCGGAAATGGAGGGCTTCTTTTTAGCTCTCCAAGGCCAGGTTATTGCGACGAAGAACTATCGGAAATTCATTATCAGAGATCCCTCAATAGAAAATAACCAATGTAGATATGGCTGTCGAACATCAGAAACGATCCAACACATAACTGGAGGATGCCAAGCGTTTGCCGCAACCGAGTATAAGGAAAGACACGATTCAGCCGCTAAGATACTCCACCAAGAGTTAGCAGATAAGTTAAAACTATTGCAGGTAGGAAGGTGCCTTACTACAAATATAATCCAGAGCCTATTCTTGAGAACAACGAGTTCAAGTTATACTGGGATCGAACGGTCCTAACAGATCAAACAGTTGCTCATAACAGGCCAGACATTATACTAACAGATAAAATTTCCAGGCGAACTACATTAATCGACATCGCTGTACCGAACAACAACTACCTAAGGTCAAAATACAACGAGAAGATCGCCAAATACAGAGATCTGGAGGTGCAAATCCGCAGACAGTGGGCAATGAACAGCGTCCACACGATTCCTACAATACTGTCAACTACTGGAGTGATACCAAAGAACCTCCTGCAGAACATCAAGGGACTGGACCTTAGTGAGCATCTGTATAAATCGATTCAGAGAGCGGTTCTCCTTTAAACCGCGCGAACCGTCCAAAAGTTTGAAGGAAGTGCAGAAGACCACGCCACCTAGGACCCGATAACATGTCCCCACAGAGCTTCATACTTTTGGTGTCTTTGTATACCTGATATGAGTGAATAATCCCTGGAGGGAGTACGAAGCCGTTTGGCTTGTAAATCTTGGATTGAGTGGCGCCCTAGTATAAGTACTCCTTGCACATGCTATCTGCTTAACGATGAAAAGTTATCTGGGAGTTAAAAAAATATTATAAACTTATAAATTAAATAAAAAAATATAAGGAAATCTGTAACTATAAATTTAAAAATGAAGCTAATAAATTGTTTTTTCTAGTAAAATTTATTAATATTCCATAATTCCCTCTATGAGTGTATAAAATCATTACTACGTATATTTCGGTTTATTAAATTTTTGAATTAAATAAACGTTTCCTAAATTTGATATTCCCTAATTTTTAAAATGTATGGGGTTTATAATTAACAGATTAAATAAGGTTTAATTACACACCCTTTTCGAAGGATAATTAATTACTAAAATTAATTTACCGAAAAATTTATTTTAAAACTTCCATCCCGATTCGAACAGTCGTCGCCTCTCGAAAGATAATTTCAGTTGGTTGATAATTTTGTTTTTTGTCTCTGACGAAACGGAGCGGGTAAATGCCTTTAGGGTTTGATTTGTTTTTTGTTTGTATTTGTTTGTGTGTTGGTTTCCTTTCCCCTTTTGCAGATGTTTCTTTCAAATTTTAGGACCAACAGAGATATTTTGTTAAAGTTTTTTTTTTGCAAACGGCAATAATTTCCCAGGATTAGTCAATGACTGGATTACAGTATTTTAGAAATGATACTAGTAATGAGACAGGATCGAAATGGTTTTAGTGATAGTTTTGCCTCCGCCAGAATATCTAAAAAAGTTAATTTCAGCATGATCTTTAAGGATGTTTTTATTAGTACTATTTTTTTATTGGCCAAGTACACAGTAGAAAATTTACTATCAAATAATTTTCGTTTACTAAATTTTAATTATTGTGTTACAGTTAGGGAAAACATTTATTACTAGTGGAAATCCATTACAAAAATAGAGAAAATTTTACAGTGACTATTCGCAAGTTACGCGGTCATTGTAGTGAGCATAATCGACTGTCAAGGTCTGGTTTTGAAAATTTATTCAAATAAATTAAGCAGGCATTTTCATTGAGAGATGAGACAAATTTTACCCGTCAGCATCCTAAAATATTGGCTGAAAACATCATTTCAGTGTCACACCATCAAACACCTCCATCTGGCTTCGCAACTAAAAATTAAACCTCTTCCGCAGCTATGTTCGATGAATTTTTAAAATAATTTAAACTTTCATGATTGCAAGATCCATCTAACTCAAGAACTGCAACCATAGAGAGTGCAGAAAGTTTACCAGTTAGATCTTGAATTCACTACAAGTTGACGATATACGTTGAAATTTCAGTAGATTTGAGAGCCCGGGCCAGGGAGAAACATCGATTCAAAAACAGAGCTTTTAAAACTGGTGATCCTGTCATCAAGAAGCAGGCTAACAGAGCATCTGAGGAGATATAACGGGAGCTCCACATCTCTACTATAAGTGCTGGGAATCTAAGTTAGAGACTCTGCAAATCCGCGATGGCAATCTTTATCGTATGACCAGAAGTTTGACAAAAAGGTGCGAAAATGTTCTTGCCTCACATTGTCAATGGGAATGTCACCTTGATAGATCCGCAAGGTAAGGCCAACAGATTTGCAGACAAATTTTAACAACAATATCAGTTAAATGCATCGATAAGATGAAGGAACATAACATCGATCGAACTATTCAAATTTACAAGTCCATTCAAGTTACTGACTTAGGCAAAACTGTCATCAGTCTTGATGATATTTGGGGGATTATTTAACGTCTTATTGTTAAGAAAGCGCTAGATCTAGATGGTTTGCTGAACGCGGCTTTGAAAAGAGTTCATGACAAGACCCTTTCCGCTATTGCTGGCATAGCCAACGCCCTATTAAAATCTGGCGATATTCCCTCAAATTGGAAAGTGCCAAAAATTATACTTGCCAGAAAGAAAGGAGAACGTGCCACCAACATTAATAGCTACCTGCCAATTAGACTACTTTCCAATTTCGGGAAAATAATAGAAAAAGGTATTCTTTTCCGCTTGACTGACTTCTTAGCTGAGAGGAACATACTGCCACCGTAGCATTTCCTATTCAGAAATAGTTTTAGTAGCGTCCAGTAGACTACCAGACTGGCTTCGTTCATCATTTAAGGTGTGAATAGAAAATTTCACATATGAGCAGTTTTCCTTTGATCTTAGCAAGGCTTTTGACAAGGTGTGGCCTAATGGGCTGGTAATCAAACTTCTAAGGCTGGGATTCCAAATTACCTAATAAGGCTAGTCATCAGACGACACTGTGTCTATTGTAAGGCAGATTAGAGCGAGGGTTTCACAGGGATCCCCTCTGTCCCCCACTGTTCAATCTTTATCCTGTTGATATTCCGAAAGATGATCACAGTAAACTATACTTACTGATGATATTTGAGATGTCCTCGGGGTCATTTAGCTTTATTATTTTAAAACTACAAAGGCACTTTAACAAGTTAGATAAATAGACGGCCGAAAATTAAACTGAATCCTGAGAAAACTCGGGTCATTATGTTTAACATTAAGGTTAACGATTTCTGACGATCGGCTGTCCATTTATAACACTAGAATTCCTTAGAGGGATAATGCTAAGTATTTAGGGCTAGTCTTCGACAAGGCTTAACGCTTACTTAACACTAACTACTTGTTCACCAAAGCCAAAGCGTTTCTGATAGCTCTTTACTCACTGCTGAATCGTAATAGTAAGCTCAATCTTAACCTAAAATTAACGATTTATAAGTCCTGCATTAGATCGATCCTGTTATTTGGTGCTCCCACGTGTATCATCACAGGTAGATCTAGATTAAGCAGCTAGAGAGCTTCAAGAACAGAGTCTTTCGCATGATCTGTGGACCTCTGTACTACGTTAAAAATACTATCATCTACAGAAATCTCGGATGCGAAACAACAGAGTCTTGCGCATGATCTGTGGACCTCTGTACTACGTTAAAAATACTATCATCTACAGAAATCTCGGATGCGAAACCTTTATGAATTTCATCCATAATCCCACTACAAAATATTTTGAGAGAGCTCAACGCTTCACTAATGATTTAGTTCAAATTTCATACAACTTAACCGCCACATCACTGCAGCGCTTTGAATACGTCAGAGATTGGCTACAAAACCATTAATTAGGGTCAATTTTTTAAAATTCTGACTTAAAAGTCTAAACCACAATTCTTGCCATCTTCATTACCTTGTTGTAAAGCTAAACTGGAAACGAGCCAAACTCATAAATTCAAAAAAGATCCTATATATAATGATGATGATTATTTTAACATCAACGGCTTCATCAACATGTAGAATTCCCGGATCTAGGGAGCAGAACATCCACATGCGTGCTAAATGTGACAATATGAATTGTTTTCGCGGTCAGTTAAATTTTCCTCTTTTTTTCCACTTTCATTTTCAATACATGATTAATACCAGTGCTACGATTTTTTAAACTAAAATAAACACATTTATAAATTTTTAACAACATTTAAATAATCTTTTGCCATCATTTACATTTAGTGACCTTTCTTTAATAACGAACTAGTTTATTAAAAGGGTTACGGATTTAAATAAATCAACTATTTAAGGCTGACAACACTGTTTTTTTTTTTAGTTCACCCCATGTCATCCCCAATTATTGTTTCTGACATTTTCGTATGGTTTTTTACTTTTTTTTTATTTAAATGAGTTTTTTTCTAATTTAATTCAGGACAAGTTTAAGGCACCTTTTCTAGAAACATTTTCTCGAATTGAGTTTGCGTCTTGTTTTAGAAGCAGACGTTGCAGCCCATTCTTTTCCCTCTAAAACCTAACCCAAATATTTTATGAATTTTTACTGACAAATATTGGAAATACATTTAATCAATTTACTCGATAAATAACGTGACAACATTTTCTTCGTAGTTTATCATGGTCACAAATACACAACCTACATTTCATAAATCTGTCAGCTCATTTACCCATATTTCTGCTATAAAATGATATAAATATATAAAATGCCGATATTAAAATTAACCATAACTTCTTTAAGTTCTTGTTTTATGTGTTTATATACTTAGTAGGATAAACCTAGTAATAATTGCGTTTATCAGGTTGCCTATAGTCTCCTTCAGGCAGTTGAACGAAAAAATATATAAACAATTTATTTCCTGCAAATACAACTCGAGTTTTCTCTCCATACGCGTTTCCATCATCTAAATCTCTCATCAGTAAAGCTGTAATGAACTAAGAGTAATATTCATAAGAAACAATTCGTATAGTAAATATAAATTTCGAGATATACCTGCAGGATAACAAACCTGCAGATATTTTCGATATCAGACTGAAAAATAGTGCCAGGCAAACGACATCTATACCTATACCGTAGTAGTTTGAACATAGATAAAATATTTATAGATCCGCAAAGCTTAATCCCAAAAACGGCAAATTTACGACAATAAAATGTAAACATCCTAGAACAGATGTCGGCATGCGCACTACAAAATGATCAGGTGACCATCGACAGGACCGAACTTCGAAAAACTATTTAGTTAGTTCAATTAGTCATAAATGGTGTCTAAGTGAAGCAAGTTATCAAAGTTGCAATCTTTAGTAAAGAAGTTGGTCTCATGTAACTTTCTTGTTCTGGGAGTTATATCATATGGGCACAAATAATATCTGAAGCAGAAGGGAATAATCCGATCAGTGTACCGATGGGAGTTAGTTTAGTCATTTCTTATACTGTGAAAGTAAAATTGTGAAAAAAATGTATCTTACTATTTCTCTAATCTATTGTTTTAATTGTCAATAATTAACATTTTTAAGGTTCGGCAATTTATTCTCTAATTATGAAAAATAATTACCATCTTTTCCTTATCTTTTTTTTTTAATTTTTTAAGAGAATATTGATACCAAATGGGTTTTTAACGGATATGCAGGATTTGAAAATAATTTTATATACTAATATTTTTCTGCCGTAATGGTGAACGGAGCATATATTTTCTTATCTCATTAATTTTTTTGACAAAATGATGAAAATGTTATTTCAAATAAAATAAGTGAACAAGGTCATTGCTGGGGGTGAATAAAAAAAAATATACCAACAAAAGAAATTCACATTTGTCTAACTTATTTCGTAATATTTTGCTTCTGTTAACATATTAATGAATTTTTTATTTGACGATTTCAAAGTGAGGATTTCCATGACGACATGATTCATGACAATGTCATAAAATGACTACGGACGTAACTAATCTGAATTTACTTCCAAAACCAGTATTAATAATGAACAACGCTTTTTAACGTCATGTCCTCAATCTTTAGACATACAAAATTATAAATCAGATTGGCTGCAGAACAAAAAAAAACATTTGAGCTGGTTGGAAACATCGGTTAAATGTAAGGTATATGAAGTTATGCAAGAATATGGACATTGTGCAAATTAGTAACTGGAAAAAAGTCGTTGGCAATTTGGAAAAATAATTCAAACAGAGCTTTAGAAATTATAGAGCCAATAGCCGATTCTGGCTAAAATATAAACCTTGTACTGAAATATTTTATGCATATAACAAAATAATAATGCATTATAATTATTGTAAGTTATATATGTTTGTTTTAAAATATTCCAACTTCATTTTGAGGATGTATGTTTTTATTTATCTAAGTAATGGAATAGATGGAGAAATTGTACCATTACTTGATGAATGTACTTTTCATATGATAAAATAAACTATTCTATGGTTTGAAGCGAATTTTCAGATTTTTTTTAAGAATTGATTGCTTAAAAGTTCAGTTTATCTTTTGGTAATCTTTTGGAGAGTGCTGAAAATATATCATACTACATATTTTGGAAATTTAATGTTATACGAAAACACTATAAATCCAAAAACGTTGTAAAGCAACACTATTTTTTACCCTATAGAGAAAAACGAAAATAAAACAAATAAAATGTGTACACATTCCATTATATTAAATAAAAACACAAAAACAAATAAAATAAATCACTTAAAACGCTATAAATCTGTTTAAATTGCACGTAACTTACAAAGCAAAAATAAACACAAAAATGGCCATAAGCCGATACTGTACTGATTACGGATGGCACTACGAAACAACCGATCGATAACAGGAAGTCGCTTATGCGCATGCCCTTATATATATATATATATATATATATATATATATATATATATATATATATATATATATATATATATATATATATATTCTTGTTAATGTTGAGACTGCTCTGAGAACTCAAAAACAACAGGTCTGACCTCATCGTTAGACAGCAGCTTGATGTTGTGTTCTTGATGTTGGCAAGTCATAATAACCTATAGTCATTTAGCATTAAAACTGCAAGAGCCTAAGACGATTGACCAGACTTCTAGAATGCCTTTGTCATATTGGGTTTTATTTATAGGTATAGAGAATTGCTATTAAATAATTTGTGATAGTAATAAATCGTGGGCAAAACGACCATGTGCTACCAAAATAATCCCTGTGCGGGAGTCTACGATAAAATTCCGTCACACAGTCAGCAATTACGGGTCAGTAATCTGGAGTAAAGAAAAGAGTCTTGCTAATACGTGAGCTAATTTCTCGAATGTTCAAAGATTAGTTTGTGAATGCGTAACAGGAGCAATAAAAACGTGCCCAGTGGCCGCTATAGAATTAATTTTAAACTTCATACCTCTACATATATTCGTGGCGAGTATGGGGGCATAAAGAATGATGAAGGATGAACGAAGGTCTTACCTCTCATCTAGAAATCAGCAAACCTGCGACATGCCTGAAGATAAAGCGAAAAAGAAGTTTAACTTTGGGAAATAATTTAACACAGGTTGAGCAGTAAAAATAAGTAGAAAAGAAATCATTGACAAACTTAACAGAAACTTAATTAAATAATATACAGATGATTGTAAAACAAAGAAAGGAATTGGAATAGGAGTGTATGAACCAGAAACATGATACTTTGACAGCTTGGGTAAATCACCTAGTATTTTCTACACAGAAGCTACTATTAGGAAATACGCTCTGTTCAATAGAGAAAAAAAACTATTGTAGACAAGAGTTCAGCATGATATCAGAGAGCCAAGCAGCTATCAATGTTCTGAGTTCTCATGCAATCAGCTTCAAGATGGCCTGGGAATGCTTAAAGGAACTTAACAAACTAGGTAAGAATAATGCAGCTCCTGGATACACTGGAGTAGAAAGAAATAAAATAGTAGACAAACTCGCAAAAAAGAAAGGTGAAACACCACTTCTGTAGTTTGAACCTTTTTGCGGGATTAGCAACAGAGCAACACCGAAAGAACTAAGAAACAGGAGGAGAATCGAAAATCCAATTATTGGATATACTTTTGGGGACCTATAACCAGAAGACATTTAAGGAGTATATTAGCCTTAGTAAAACAAACATAGAACTGTGACAGGAATCCTAACTGGACACTACCACCTGAGGGGCAAGGGGATGAAACCACTATCCGCATTTTTTCAGAATGGAAAATCCTAGGGTACGTACCTGGGAGCGTATCGAATAGAAAAGGAAAATCTACTCGATCGGAAACCGTACCTCATTCTGATTTTCTTAAGAGAAATAGGATTGGAGGACCTGCTTTAAACGATCGAATTAAAAGCAGAAGATCCTGTTGGTCGCAGTGCATACATCTCCATCTTCAAATACACACATATCCTGATTGCGTATAGTGAGTTGAGGATATTACTTGATAATCAATGGAGTAAAATGTCTTTGTTGATATTTAAAAGTCAGTTTTCGAACCACATAACAAAAATAGCCAGGATGGTTTATATTTGTTCTCGGCAGGTTACATATTTACATTTGCAAAAAAATTTGTGTTCCTGAGTTAAACAAAGTATATCTTAAGCAAAGGGAAGAACAAAGTAAAAAAAATCAACTTAAAAAAATTTTTTGAGCTATAAGAAAATTGAGGATAATGGAAAAAGAACTATTTAGCTTTTATAATGTGAGAATGTATTATTCATGATACACTTTCTTGTAATAAAGTTAATTTTTGACAATGGAAACAGAAATAAAATGAGGAGTTTTTAATATTTGTTTAAATAAAATCAATATATAAATAAAAGCCTCGCAGAAAACAAAATTTTTTCGTATCTTCGATGATTATTTTCTCAGTCCTTGACATTATCGTACTTCAAATATTAACTAGGCCAATTTATATTGTCCCCTGGAAGGAGTCCTTATAATGTGGGCTGCGAATATAAAGGCCATTTTTATTCAGAATTTGCCCCATGAAATACTTGTGAAGTTTTCTCGAAGGTAGGAAAGATAATTAAGGTTAATTAGAGTAATTTCGAAGCATAAAGAAAACGACGTTATCGTTATCTTTTATGTTTGCTTGTTATAAATTAATTGTTATGTCTGTTAGAAATAATTGACATTAAAGTTTAACTATGCAATATGATTAAAATACTGGGAAGAATATTAAACTTTTAAAGTCATTATTTTTTGTTTCTTTTGTAATACCGAGCTTGTATTTGTTTTATAGGCAAAAAATGTTTCTTTAGCGCCCTTATCAAAATGGATTATGTATCTATTTGTTGATGAATATGTGGTACTATTAAAGAGGAAGTAGGTGAGGTTGGTAAAACTGAGTGTATCTGAAAGTAGAACCAATTAGTTTCAACAAGGGTAACGAATTATTTGATAATTTTATTTTTTAACATAAGTTTTCTTGAAAAAAGTGGTATTAACACATTGGTTATCGTCAAATTTCTTAATAAAAAGCGGTCAAATGAAACAAAATTTGGATTATTGGTGGGTGGTCTAGGTCAAAGTAAAGGGGGACGAGTTGAATTTGAGCTGCTTTGTTAACTCGCGCATCGTCGTCAAGAAGAAATATATTCTCGTGACATAAACCAGGATATATTTGATTAACAGTGGTAACTAATTCTATTGGCGTATTACAGTAGGTAACTTATATTATAGTAATATTCTGCGACATGTATTCCATAAGAATATCTCTTGCTTGGTCCCAAAAGAGATGGCCGTGAGATTTTCAACTGGAGATTATGTGGGCCAATTTTTAGATCCACATAACTTTTGTAAACCTCTTATAGGGATTCTCATGCTCTTTTGAATCACAATGATGAATCAAAGCCTCATCTCATGTGACCACAACCAAGTCAGGGTCTGCATCTAAAGATTCAAAATGATTTTGAAAAATTTAATGCCAAGAATTTTTTTGTCAGGAGTCAATAATCTTGAAACTTACCTTGTTTAAACTCTACTAGTGCCTAGGTTTTGTCGAAATGCTTGCTTTAGATATAGATAATGCTGTTGCAACAGTAGACACTATCAAATCTTTGTAATAATCATTGTTAGCACTTTCCTGCGAACATCAGGATTGGTTGTATCTGAAAATGTGTCACTTTTTGTGCAATTCTCAATTGATTTACGATCCCATTCAAAAAGTTTTTGACATACAAACGGATATGTCTTTAACAATTCTGACCAATGTAATGAAGACATGGGTGGAGACTGTGTTGTCTGGAAAAGAGTATGTAGTGTGCGTCAGCCCACACAAAGTCACTTGGTGCAAAATTGGTTGTCGGACAACGTCAGCATGTTTTGGTCGAAAGAATTCTGACCTCTTAACAGTCCAGATTTAAATCCTTTGGCGTTCTATATATGGAGTGTAGTTGAAAGGATCTCGAACAAGTTCAGACACCCAAACGTCGCATTACTCAGAGTCGTTATTGAAGCGGCGTTCACCTATATGGACCGTGACACATTAACGCAACCCTATGCACGGCTTCAGGCTGAAAATGGAGGTGGTTATTCAAACAAGCGGGGTATATATGAAGTAAATATGTTCTTTACGGCGTTTGGAAAAAATGTATAATTTGTCAGGATTTTGGGCCGAACCCTGAATATATTAAATTGTTATTTATTTGGTTTAAAAAATGGAAAACAAATAAACTAGTAATGTAAATAATTTATTTTTTTTATTATTACCGGAGATATAGCAATATGAAATAAGCGCGGTAAAGAATAGACCCACATCTGAGGTATTGATAGAACAGATGCAAGTGTACAAAGTGTTGCAATAGGTATTGTTAATTATACTTTTACATTTGATTTTTCTAATGATAATACCTTCATGGCCGTTTTGTAGTTCGGAATAATGCTGAAGGACATAAGTAAAATTATAATGGAATGCTGTTATTTGGTTTATGATTCTAAAAGTACACTCAGTTAAGCAAAAATTGTTGAGATTGCATTTTATATTGCTATTGCTATTTAGGATGTAAGTGTTAAATGACCTATATTCGTAAGAAAAAAAATATTTGACGATTCCTGACCGAGAAAAACCCACCATCATCAGGGGTTTGCACAAAAGGGTCTTATTAGCACAAACAGTACATAACTCCACCATTTTTAAATTTTTTTTTGTTTTTCTAATATGCTCATAAAATTATAATGTATTTGTGAAAAATAAAAATAATTTAATATATACAGTAGTCACACCAAAAAAATAATTATTTTATTTTGAGCCTCAGGATAGCCTAACTCTTTAACTACTTAAAAGTTGATAAAAAAATATCCGTATTGATATAATAAGTTTCAATTTTCTGCGTAATTATTGTAAGAAATTATTATTATAAAAATAAAGAGGATCTTTAGAAATTTTGTTATAAAAATATTGTAGAAAATATAAAATGTCGTGATTTTTACAATTTTTTTTGCTATTCTACCATTATCTGAGTTTTCTATCAGAGCAATTCTAAGAATTCCTATAAAAGTTATGTTAATATCCCAGCTCATAATTCCAAAAATGTTTTAACGTTTAGAAGTTATCTTAATTAGAAATAATTTTAGTTAATCAAGTACTTTATATGTGCAAAAGCTGTGGGATAATAAGAGTTGGACTTAAAATTGAAATGTGAACTAAGCAATTAAAATAGAATTCATTCAGATAGTAAACTAAGGTAAAGTTTCATTTCGTTAGGGAAGTTTTAATATCTTTTTTAATCAATTATGTTTCACGAAAAAAGGTTGCTTTAAATTATGATTGTTCAAATGAAAAAAATATTTTGTAGCTCAAAAGGCAAGAAGAGGATAATAAAAGTACTTAATTATGGTTGGTAGGAATAGGTGAGGATACAGGTAGCCGTAAGTAGAGGCAGGGGAGGGTAATAGGGATAGATAGGGACGGTAAATAAACTTATTCTTTTAATATTTGTTGGTGTCTGAAATTAAAAATTACAAATATATATATATATATATATATATATATATATATATATATATATATATATATATATATATATATATGTTTATGCGGATTTCACGGATTCCTCGTATTTTACTTCATATATATATATATATATATATATATATATATATATATAATCATTCTTTGCAAAATCATTTATTTATTGCAATATGGGTCTGTTTAATTAAAGAGGCAATATCTTTTTATTTTATTTCTTCAGTTTTTCATTGATTAAACGATCTAAAGACATCTAAAAAATAATATTCAGTAACTCAGATTAATAACTTTCTTAAATCCCATTTAGAATTCAATTTTAAAAACATCTTCGAACGTTCTACAATGACCAATCCTGCCTCTTTCAGACTCATAACGATTTTAAATTTCCTCTGTGTATTGGTCGACGTCTAACATATTACCAATATAGTTTTTAAGTAAGGTAAAGATTTAAGACGATCTACCTTCTGACTGCTTATGAGGATATATGCAAATTGTTCAATTCGGGCGCACCAAAGGCTTCCGCAAGTGGCAAAATTATGCTTGATAAACCACAATGATGTCTTATTAAGTACGGATGGAGACCGTTCAGGCCAACAACAACTCTAACACAAGGAGTAAGCCCTGAAACGAATTTTATCGATGACATCACAGTCTAAAGTCTTAAGCCGTTCACTTAGATTTACTTTGATATTGATTCAGAAGTGACATTGTCAGATTATCCAAAATTCCTAAATTGGAAGAGCTTGGACATAAGTTATTGACGTTTTATTCACCAATATTACCAATGTTTTGACCAAAAATTATTGTACCAAAAAAAAATTAACCAATTAGGCAAAGTTCGTAAAAGGAAATGACATACATATACAAAATAATTGTACTTACTATGTAATAAAAAGTGGCTAGGTAATTTAATAATGATATGAAGAAATATTTTCTCTATACCTAGTTTCTTGTAAATCTTCGGGTACTTAAATCTTTAAGAAATTTTGCAATATGAGGATATACAAAATCACTAGGCTATAATATTAATTATTATGTTATATAATTTTGTTAGTGCTCACGTCAGTATATTCATCTAAAAAAAAACAAGTAAAAGTCTCAAATATTTGAATAGTGATTTTTTAAAGTTAATAAGCATCTTTAAAATTTAAAGAAAAACACATAAATCCGACAAAAAAATAGTAAATAATGTGTTGTTTCAAGACTCCGGTTGGTGCCGTCACAAATGAATGCTGCGTCCTTTTATAATAGGTGTTATTGGGTAGGCTAGCTCAGAGCTCAATATTAGATGCTGTAAGGCCTTAAAATTATTCAACAAAGAACTCAGGAAGAATGGTAGAAACTTAAAATTGCAGCTACAGATTTCTGGAATAGCATACTAACGGTCAACTGATTGGCAAGTCTATGTTTTAAAGATTTCATCTATATGAAACCACAATACTTTAAACGCATTTTTCTAGCAATTACTTTTTTTTTAAGATGGCTATGACTCAGTTTTAATTTGATTTACATCAAATTTTAATTGCAGCTTGTTAATAATACATTTTCCTGTAAAGTACTCAAGATTCTTTCAATTGATTAATAACTCTTTTATAAGCCGATGTAGGGATATTTTTTAGTCAAATATTAATATTTTTTCAAAAGTCCTATGTCTGTTCTACTGCCGGCCGTGGAGGTTATTAAAAAAAAGTAGTTACCGATCAATGGATTTTGTATCGAAATTGATATATATATATATATATATATATATATATATATATATATATATATATATATATATTGAGATAATTTTTAATTATCAGAAAAAAAAACTCAAAAAGTGTTTTCAGTCTTCAAGCAAATATCTCTTCTTAAAAACTTTAAGTATAAGTAAGTTTCAACAATGAAATTTAATTAACTAATTTTAAAATAATCTTGGAAACATGTCTTTATATCAGAGAAAATTGTGGTTTGTTACGAGAATTGATTCTATAATTGCGGTTGATGACGGGTGATGTCTCGATCAGGTTACAAGATAACAAAGCGGAAGTCCTCGGTATGTGAGTAATAACATTTTATATTCTCATTTACATGGGACGATTAATTTTTAATATCCGGTAACATTTTATCATTTTTAAAAATTACTTAAATATAAAATTAAAATAATTTCCCAAAATTATACTGGATTTTAATTAAAAAAGAATCCAATTAAATCTTGCAAAATTATAATTAGGCAAATCTGGGCCGTTCTCATTTAATTTTCTATAGCAATCAAAATGATTCTGCTTCTAATAAGATATTTTAATTTTTTTTTAATTAAATTGCTAAAACGTGGACCTTTTAATTTCTTTTAATTTTTGAGCTATCAATCTTCTGATTCATTTAGCGCTTTATCTGATATTGCGATAAACGTATAGAAAAAAAATGAAATTGGGATTAAAAATGGATTTAATGAGTTGAAAATAAGGCTAATAACTAGTGTTTTATATTGCAACTAATTTAATAATTGTAGATTTACTTATTTACTTAGTTCTTAGCACTTCTTTTAAAGTCGGCGCTTCAGTAGTTGAAGTGGCTATTTTTAAATTGCTTCTAGGTAGTAGTATCGTTTACACAGCTCCAGACTACTGATTTCCAAAGTGGTCCTTATGGACCCTCCGAGGTATATGTCAACGGAAAAAGATTGAAGGTGCATGAGATGTAGATGGGAGGCCCTGAAAGTTGATCCTAGTTCGGCAGGTCATCCCCAAAATCTAATAAAGATTTTACCTCATTTCTTAAATAATATGTATAATAAAATAGAAAAAAAAATTATAGTTTACGGCTTTGATAAAAATTCGTTTTGAGTAAAAACTAGGAAAATGACATTTTTTTGAAAAAATTTCGATATTTACCCCCTATTTAGAGGTCGTAAAACACGATTCTGACCCATAATCTTTCTACAATTTTGCGGAAAACAGGAAAAATGACTTTTCACTTTAGGTTCAATTTTTTTCACTAAATAGTTAAACTTTTGTTACAACCACAAATTCCACATTAGTAGAAGCCTGTGTATTATATAAAAATTCAAAAATATGCCCTTTTTTATCGAAAAAATCAGAAAAATTTGCAAGAAACAAATCAAAACAAATAAAAACAAAATGGCCCCCGCCATTAAGTAATAGCTTGCATAGTTCACATCAATATGGCTTGCTTGTTGGTATAGATGCTGTTGCCAGATTGCAAATACGATTTCTTTGAAATTCACATATATTCTTTTCTTACAACATAGTTTAATGTTTGTAATATATAAAAAAGGGTAAAATTAATTTTATTAATCTAAAAGTTTTTGGTTAGTTCTTTTTGGTTACTTCTGGTTAGTACAGGTTAAGCTTGGTTTGAAAAACTGAAACTAACCTGAACTAACCTAAACTGATTACCTTTTCTAATATCTTTTCCTGGCAGGACTTGTCACGCTTTCATGTGGTCTCTGCTGGATAATAAAATTTTTACTTAATAAATCTAGGTCAATTTAGGTTAGTTTTAGTTTTTCAAACTAATTAAAACCAAGCTAAATATGAACTAACCAGAACCAACCAAAAATTTTGGGTGGTTAAGATTAATTTTACCCTTTTTTATACATTACAAACATCAAACTATGTTATTAACGGTAATGGATAAACTTTCTAGCAGGAAAGTATTAATCTAGGTTAATTTAGATTAGTTCAGGTTAGTTTCTGTTTTTCAAATTAACTAAAATCAAGCTAAACCTGAACTTACTAAAACCAATCAAAAATTTTGAGTGGTTAGGATTATTTTTACCCAGAAACTGTATTAAACATTAAAAAAATTAAACTATGTTGTTAACTGAGATGGATAAATTTTATAGTTTATATCACGAAAATATTTTACATCTGGCAACGTTGCGCTCTTTTTCGTGAATCTGACGATTAGTTTGGTGTGACGGTTAATGGCGTTTCCGAGACGTATTTTTGATTTTTCGTTGAAAAAAGTTTTTCTAAATTGGTTTGCCAAAATTTGTGCAAAAATAATTGAAATATATTACATGCAATATATTTTAACTAGTTTTATTGAAAATAAATACGTGTTTTGATGTTTATACTGAAATAAAAGTTCTTTGAAAAGTGACGCTTCGCGTTTTTTGTGTTTTCTGGGAAAGTGGAGAAAAATAGTGAAAAATTAAAGATTAGTGGGTATGTGTGTCGAAATTTTTTTTTAAAAAAACGTCTTTTTCCTACTTCCCACTCAATACGAATGACTACCCTTATGCATAAGTAAATAATATATTTCAAGTAAAAGTATTTTTTTTACTACTTTCTCGGCACGATTTTGAATGAAATCGGTCTAACACAATTTGAGTCACACAAAGCAAGCGCCTCCAATTTTATAACCAAAATCACTATTTTTCGTTTATTTTTTTTACCATATTTTTATATCGAAAGTTATTTTATGCCATTTAGTGCACAATTATTAAGAAAATAAAATCGTATTTCTTTAAAAAAAATTGTATTTATTTTATTTTTTATTTCCTATTTATATATTAACTCTATGCAATACACTTACCGTAAAAATATTTGCCGCCTGTGAGTACCTCCAATAACTCATTAAAAACTGAACCAAAATATTTCTCTCCCATAAAAGATTTTCGCTATCGCTCATCAACAATTTTTTTTTCAGTTCTTAGCAATCCTGCAAAAATCTCTGGCGGATTTATTTTTAAGAGATTCCCTTGGAATATCGGGAATCCATAAGATTAAGATATTTTAATACGGTTTTCAGTATATTGTAGAAGGCATTTTCAAGGAATCTCGTAAAAATGTTTTCGCGGTAGGTTTGATGCCAAAAAATAAAAAAAATTGTTGGATAGAGAATTTTTCACGCATAGCAAAAAACATTTACATACAGTCAGTTACAAAAGTGTTAGGTCGGTAAGAAAGTAATTTCGAATTTGTAGCGTTAAATAAAACTCTTTTTTTTTATACAAGGAGTAAACTATTTTTCATTTTGTTTAATAACCTTTTGCTATCTTTCTTGCAGTTTCATGATTTCAGGCAAATAGAAATTTTGTACCTTATCCGCAAAAAATTCAACTAAGTGCCCTTTAAGGTCATCATAATTTATGAAAGTTTTACCATTTAAAGAGTTTTGCAAAGTAAATGGTAGTCAAACGGTGCCAGGTTAGGGCTGTGTAGGGAATATAACATCAAAGCTTCAATAGTTTCATTAGTTGTTGACAGTAAATATCTGATTTGATCATTCGGTCTTTTAAAAGTAGCTCAAAATACACAACTTTCTAGTTCCACCCAATTTAGAGCGTGACTTTTTTCGAATGATGTTACTGTAGATGATCCATTTTTTCACCACCAATGATGATTCTTTTCAAAAAAGGGTCGATTTCATTTCGCGTGAAATGCATTTGGAAGATATTGATTTGTTGTGTTCTGTTTAAATTCATGCGGAATTCCAATATCGAGCTTCTTTGAAAGTCCAAGACATTTTAAGTGATGTTCAATTGTTGTTGTGGTTTTCAATTATGTTTACTATACAATATCTGCAATATATATATATATATATATATATATATATATATATATATATATATATATATATATATGTATATATATATATAACCATTATATAACGATTCTCTTCAATTATGTCTTTAATTTGGTCATCATCAATTTCAGTAGGTCGATCAGAACGTTGGTCATCTTTGGCTAAAAGTTCTTCAGAATTGAATTTTTTTGAATCAATTCTTACATGTGCTGTGGTGAATATACGCTTATTTTACGACAACATATTAAATTTCAAATTTAATATGCCCCAAACTCTCTAAATAAATAAAATAAATTAAATAATATGGCATACAGTGCTAAAACTACAATTCTTCGATTGCCGAAACGGGGAAACCTAGACAATAAAAGGCGTGATGGCGGCGCTTCCCCGAATTCAGAGCGCGACGTTACCACTGCTATAAAAGCGAAAAGACAGCAATGTAATTAAGGACACTACGGGTTGCTCTTTTGGAGTCAACTCGTCCTTTTTTCGATTGAGCACGTTGATTGTTCTATTTTTTAGACAGCTCGTGGTTTTTAAAGTAGAAAGGCGAGGTTAACGGCGCGTACGAGTTACTTAACCTACGCGTCCTGATTGTAAAATAATTACCAGAATGTGACAAAGTGGAGATAACTTGATAATGACATTGCAACTAATAATCAGCTTCGTGTTGGCTATAAACTTATGAAAATACCGATCTTGACAAATAAATCCCGAACGTGACAATGGAGAGTAAAATAATCCCGAAGCTGACTTGCGGAAAACAGTACTGAATTAATAAAAAAAGTGAATAAAAAGTTAACTAATAGTCAACGATGAGTGTTACTTGATAATCTCTTCCTAATTGGCTGATTCCCTAGAAGTGTTCCCAAACAAAATTAAAATTTAATTAATCTTCGTTAACTTTGAGCTTCACTCATTCCCTCTTTATCTCGTTAAGCGAGAAAAAAGTGAGGCGGCTAGAGTTTTCATTCTAGTCGGGAGGTTTGTCGGGACTTCACCAACAACCCCTGATTTGTGTTAAAACTTACGTTTTACACAAATAATTGATAATGCAAAAATTCTTAAGATAAATTAATCCCGACGGAAACGAACTTCCACTTTTCCTGAAGGATAAAATTAATCCAATAAACCCGGTAGATGCGTAAATAGGTCCATATTCTCGAAGATGAGTACAAAAATACCGAATAATGGCGAGATATGTTGACGTCTCGCTAAAATCGAAAAATAATTAAAATCGCGAAAAGTAGTTGAAAGAGACCCCTGGAAAAAAATTTATTAAAATTCGGTAAATAAAACCGTTAATACAATATGGAATCCGAAAAGGGGCATGATTGTTAATAACGTTGTGAAAATTAAAAAAAAATACTCTTACTCCCTTAATACGACAGTGCATTCTCAATACCATTAATTTCACATATTTCTTTATGAGCCTCAACAGTTTTCTTTTCTTTACGGAAAGAGAATAGTAAAATATGCCGAAAATGTTCGTTTCTTTACGCCATGTTAAAACCGACTATGGACTAACAGCTACGAACAAAATTACGCACAAGTTGCTTTTAAAGTAGCCTATATGTGACCAGGCGCGGGCCCAAGGGGGGGGGGCGGTGGAGGCAATTGTGCACCAAGAGCTTTGAGTTCAGGAAAATAGTCCCGATATTCTGCCTCTTATACTGGGAATGTGTATACTGCTAGCATCTTCTTCCTTTGTTTTATCCTGCGATCTCTTCCCCCCACCCTCCAAGAGCTTTGAGTTAGTTCAAGAAAATAGATCCAATTCTGCTTTTACACTAGATATGGGAATGTTGCTGGTATCTCCTTTCCCGTCGACAACTTGCTTTCGCTTGTCATACTGTACTTTCGTGATACTACCGCCTCCCCTCCCCGCTCCTGTATGTGACTGATATTAAATGTCACCATTACACTAAGAGAAGTCTTTTAAAATAATTAAAACGCTTTCAATGTGTGATAATGAAAAAACTTTCTTGACGACCCCATACATACATGATACAAATTTTTAACTACCAAAAAGTAATTTACTGAAGATACATTTTTTTGGGTTATTTACAAGCGTTTTATTTGTTGTCAGATAGTTTAAAATACGATTTTACATTTTGTTGTAAAGCCGCCCTGTTGCACATCAATTTACTTGTGTAAACTTGAGTTAAATCGTTATGTTAGCATCGACAAATCGGTATAGACTTTGTTTCTCTATTCTAACATAAAATTGGCATGAAGAAGTTGGATTGTATATGTATATTTGCAAATTCTCGTTTCAGTCTTTTATTTGTTTAAGTTTTGTTTCTTTTTTAAGTTGTAAAAAATGTTGAATCATCGAATATGATCAAGAGAGTTTGGAGTTTAGATATTTAGCTGCGAGTTTAAATTGTCGAATACAAATATAAGTGTACAATATATACATAGTTTCTTTCTCAAATTAGCTCATATGGGAGAGGCCGGCTTGGAAAAAGATGTCCGCGTCCTCTGCTTGTGAGTACCAGAACTAATCTTCGTAAACATTGGTACCCGCCATTGGCGACGCTTTCTAACCAAGAATGGTGCTTCTATATGGAATCTATATTCGTTGTTGTTACCTACTGTTACGTCGTTATTGTGTTGTTTATGTCGTTCGTAAATGAATAGCTCTTTGTTGATCCGAAAAATTTTTCAGTGCTACTGTTTACTGTTTTTTTGGCCATTTTTTGCTGTATTTAATATAGATTATGACAAGTCAAATCAATATATATATATATATATATATATATATATATATATATATATATATATATATATATATATATATATATATATATATATATGAAGTAAAACACGAACAGTAAATGCGGACTTCTCTCCATCTTATCCTTTCTGTGTTAGAGGTTACACAGTTAGAACAAATTGTTATAAAATGCAATTTATCCTATTCCACCACCATCGAGATGATGGCCTACCTGTACCACCATACCGAGAAGAAAGTTAAAACTTACCCTCCCCGCTACAGTGATTCGGCAGAGATACATGTTTCGTCTCTACTAGACTCATCAGGGTACCAACATGCACCTGGCTGTGCAAAGGATAGATCGGAAGGAAGCACGCAAATACTGAACGCGGCTTCGCCGACCTCCCGCCGGATGGCGTATATATGTTTATGTGGCTTTCACGGATTCCTCCGTGTGAGATGCAATAGCTGTGGATACATCCACATTATGCCGTTGTAGTGCTGAAATCACATTCAGCAAACGTACAACTATATGCAGCTCCGTGTATAGAATAAAGTAAAATACGAACAGTAAATGCGAACTTCTGAAGTTCGCATTTACTATATATATATATATATATATATATATATATATATATATATATATATATATATATATATATATATATATATATATATATATATATATGGTTATGCGCTTTCAATCTTATAAAAGTTGATTTTATATGTGGATCAAAATGGTCATTTTACAAAATAAAGATAACGTAATTAGCATAGTGTGTATGCGTTTCTATGTATTATTGTGTAATATACTAGTAAAAATTAGTCTGGTTCACCCAGGCGCGGATCCAAGGGGGGGTAATTATTTTAATCCCCCCCCCCCCTCCCCAAGAGCTTTGAGTTCAAGAAAAACGACCTGATTTTGCCTCTTATACTATAGTTTATTCAAGAACTAGAGAGAGTAATAAATCATTTTTACCCTTTTTTTCTTCGCAAACTACCTGTGTTCTTTAGTCCGGTGTCTTTAGCAAAATCTGTTAGACACACATATTTGTCATAGGAATGGGTTAGAAATTTTATAATCAAAAATACCGGTCTATAATAATGGACCATTTAGGTTGGATAACAATAGATATTTGGATGTGTAAAGTGTTAAAAAAGATTTAAGTCCTTGTCATAGGCGTCGGAAGGAGATTTATCTTATCACTAAGTATTTATGGTATAGAATATTATTTCGGTAATAAACTTTAAATAAAAGTTTTTATAATATTATTTTATTTCTTATATTTTCTTAATAATTCACATACATTAGAAAATATAGATAATTTTGCCATATTTAACACAAATTACAACTGTATTTTTATTATTTTTAAGTTTGGCATAGAAAGACTAAAACGTAACCTTTTTCTCTCGAAAAATTCTAAGTTATAATTTATATACTTATAAAATACCCATTGTCAAAAATATAAGAAGTTAAACATATATAAAAAAATAAATTCGTCCATATGATATTAAAATTTTTTGGGACTATCGGTCATTTTATTATTAATTAAAAATATTTTTAGGATATTTAATGTTTCAGTTTATTTATTTATTAAACCATCTGCAGAAGTACAATTAAACACTAAAAAGGGATTCGAATATAATTAATATTTATTATGTTACAGAAAATTTAAATAATAAATTGTGTTTACGCTGGTAACCATTAGGTATCTAATTCGTAATCAAAGTTAGTGAAGCTATCTTTTCTCAAATTAGTTATAACTAGTTCCTCTGTCTCGCCGATCATTTTCTTTTATTCTTTTATTATATGGATTTTTCCCAATTTTCTGCAGTAACTTTATACAAAAAAATCTTTCAAAAGTTCAGTTAAGTTACCAATTTTGTAAGTTGTTGTTATTTCTAGCAACTCTACCTTTTACTTGAGAGAGATTTTTCCTTCTCCAACGGACATTTTCCGGACGATCTATTTTTAATCTGGTTTTTCCCAGCAAAAATTAAGTTCTCTGAGCAATTTCCAGAGCTCAGTTCTTTTAATTTCCGTAAATCCCAATCTTCATTGATTTTAATTAAAATTTTGTCGACGATTGGGATCTGCTTCTCATAATAAAATATATGTACAACTCCTTTTATTGCAGTTTACATCTCTTCTTCCAACCAGGTTTTTCGTCTGCCTGTGACCGAATGAGGCTTGGGAGGACTAACAATTCCAGTCATTTTTTTCTTCTTCTGTATTTGGCACATAGTAGATTTTCCAACTCCTGTCATGTTGGAACCCATCTCAACAGAGCTTTTAACATTATTATCTAGATATTGATTTCTTAAGGCATCATAAACATTCATCGTAATAAGTTTTTCATTTTGGAAAAATGCTCTGGTTTAACGATTTTGTGTGGAACCCATATCTTTTGGGTATCTCACTAATCTCAAATAATATATAAAAACAAGCACAAACAAGATAAATCACTAAGGACATACTGTAAGGTGTATTTTGCTCACTGACAGAAATTAAATTGAACTATCAGAAATTTATTGTTGCAATAAATTTATAAAAGCTTATAATATTTAAATATAATTACATTTACGGCAGTCCTCAGTTATCTGCGGCACTGAAGCAGGTACGTTGGGGGTTTCGGTAAGAGTTTTATTACTCTCTCTAGCTCTTGAATAGAGTATAGGAATTGTATGCTTGCGATCGCCCCTTCCCTTTCTAAGAGCTTTAAGTTCAGGAAAATAGAACCGATTCTGCCTTTTATATTAGGAATGCGTATGCTGCTGGCACTCCCCCACGTTGACAACTTGTTTTTTTTTGCGATAGCTCCCCCCCCCCCCTCTAAGAGCTCTTAGTTCAGGAAAATAGAACCAATTCTACCTCTTATACTAGGAATATGTATGCTGCTCGCATCCTTCCTACCTTTCGGCAACTTGTTTTTTCTTGTGATCGCACCCCCCCCCCCCGCTTACCAAGAGCTTCAAATTCAGAAAAATAAACCCGACCCTGCCTTTTACACTAGAAATGGGAATGATGATGGTATCTCTACCCCCCCCCCCCCCCCGTCGACAATTTGCTTTCGCTTGCCATCCTGTACTTTTGTGAGATCACCGCCCCTCCCCAAAGAGAGAGGCTGGATCCGCCCCTGGGTTCATCTGAGTTAATAAAAAGCAGGGCGAAATGTACTTCCAGTAATCCATTCATTCTCAACAAAATCAAAATATTCTTCCTGTAACTGTTTTTAATCTGGGCTTTATTATGTTATTGTTAATATTTTCGATGTATTATACCAAACAATACCCTTTTTTGACATAATACATAGAAAATATGATAAAACAGCTTTAGTCTATGTAGCTATTTTTACAATATGTTATTCTAAACATCATGCCACTCAAAAAACCCAATTTTGAAAAAATAACCTTGATTCATCAAGATCAAGTTCAAGGTTCAAATCAAGGGCACCAGCGAATGGTCAAGGAGAAATTTGAAACCTTTTCTTTTTGCATGCGTCTTGAATTTTTTAAATTTTTTACCGTTTTAGAATTTTTGACCATTAGATTTCCTTCAGTGGTCAGACCCGGTCGTTATATTTCCTGTTTCTTCTATTTCCGAGATCAAAAATATATGTGACCTTGTAACGACCTCATTTCAGGTCACCTACGGATAGTCAAGGAAAAATTCGTAATCCCTCATACTTTGGTATCTATCGAGATTTTCGAGTTACCCAACCATTCCGGGGACTTTGGAACATATCTATGCATGATCATCACCTGAAGCTGTATTTCCATAAGGTGTGTGGAGGGTTCTTTCTATTGTTTGGTTTTTACTAATGGTCGAACTCCATGTAATTAGATTTAGTCAAGTTCTTACCATTTATTACAATTATTACATCTAGATCTAAAATATTGGTAGACGGCACTGAAAAGAAACCGCTAAATAAAAATAAAAGTTGAATTTTTATTTTTGAATGTTATTTTTTCAGTTCAACGAAAAAACTCAAACATCTTTCCCACGGCGAAATGGAATTAAATTATATTTTCATCAAAAAAACTCTCGTTTTTATTTCAATAATGCAACAAAAAAATATTCGGCAATATCAAAAAATATCGCTTTCATATTTTGAATTTTTACTTACATACTTGTAAAGAAGGAAACATTTTAATAGCACATTTGTAAAAAAATATAATATATATATTTGGAATATAATATATACATTTCTGAATTTGTTACTGGATACAGTGACGTTACTCAGATTTTGATATGCATATGTCATTGTGAGTTGTAAAATTCATAATATTATAAAATATTTATTATTTTTATATGTCCCGAAATTAATTCTAAAAATGAAAAAAAAAACCGTTTACTAAAATTTCTAGTACAACTTTTATAAAGAAATACATTTCAGGTTATTAATATTTTTTGATAAACTTTTTTATTACAAATATTTAACGAAAAAATCCGTCATGAATGTTAAATAATTTTTATATTCTGTGGTGAAAAGTATTAGCTGAGCGGGACTCATCCCTAAAATGACCGGGTAGTGACCATCGCCGTTCTGGTTTTTCGAACAATTCTTTGGTTATGTTTTTGAGGTCGTTGAATATAAAAATGCAGTTATTTTTCCCGCAAAACTGGGAGACATTGAAAAACATTAGTTTTAGTGACAAATTTGGAAAAAAAATTCTTAACTTTTTATCTTCAACTCGCTATTCCAGGCAATAATAAATATTTCGTATTGAAATTTTAGCCACTTTTTCATGGAATTACCTAAAAAATAAGCCCGATGCTCTTTTGATGTTTAACTGACAGATATTTTTATTTAATTTTGCTTTCGGTTTTTTTTAGTATTGAAAATTACTATAAATGTTAAGTTTATAATTAATGTCAATAAAAAGAGGATTTAAAAACTTATTTTTATCGGTAAATATCGTTAAGTATTATTTACAAATTAAAAGTAATATGATTTATGCAACAAGAAAGTTAGGTTGTAAATTTTAGCTTTAGTTTAAAAATGCAATTAGATACAGATAGCATAGGTGCAAAAGAACTTTCAATATTTATCAGCATCTTCCAAATTTTAAATAAAAATATTAAGACCGTATTCCGAATTTTTACAACGGAGCCTAGTTCTGACTATGTTTGAATCAGTTTTTACTTTTTTGGGTTTCAGTCAAACTTTATAAGAAATTAACACATGGTTGTTTCTGACGTTTCGGTTTATTTTATTGATTAAACCATCTTCAGAGAATTATTGTAAATATGAAAAGGGATATGTAAATTGTTGTTATATAAACTGAAATTTTAATTCCTTACCTAATGTTAACAGGTGGCACTTGATTAACTTACATTTAACTATTTTATTATTTTAATGCAAATATAATCAAAAACTTCTTTTTTAATATAAACATAAATATAGAAAACTGATATTATTTTTTTAATGCATTTTTTATACATCTGGTTTGTTTTGCTTTTGACAGAGTACTACTAGAGAGTTTGAAAGGTTCTGGACCATCTGCAATTTTATTGCCCTATTAGATTGGTATAGACATTACTCAGGTCATTTGTGTCCTTTCTGAAATTCATTGTACAGGGTGTTCTTTTAATATGGATCATTTCTTTAATTGTTCTTTTTTTTGTAATTAATTTCTTTGTCTAAAATCTCCACGTTGTTAAAATCGATGTTGTGTATGTTATCTAGTGCATGTTTGGCTAAGGCGGTTTTATTATCGTTATTGTGATATCTAATGCTGTATTTGTGATTTTGTATTCTATTTTTTAAATACTGTTTGGTTTGACCGACATATGTTTGGTTGCAATCTAAACAATTGATCTTGTAAATGACATTTGTTTGTTCGTTTTTAGGGATATCGGGTTTAAGTTTTGTATAAAGGTTTTTGAAATTATTCTAAGGTTTTTCAGCTATTTAGATATCATATGGTTTTAGCACTTTTTTAATGGGATTAGTAATTTCTGGTATATATGGCAATGATACGTATTTTTGGGTTGGTGGAACATTGCTTTTTATTGGTTGATTGTTGTTATAGAGTTTTTTTACTCGGCTTTTTATTATGGGTTCAATAAATTTCTTTGGATAATTGTTTTTCGCTAAAGTGTCTTTAACTTTTTTTAAATTTTGCGGTCTAAATTGTGGATGGGAAAATTTGATAGCTCTATCGGTTAGTGTTTGAATCCTACGAGGAAATTTGTTATGTCAAAGTAATACCATTTTAAAAGTTTAAATAATATTGTACAAAATACCTTATAGCAAATAAATATTTGCAAATTTTAAAACACATTGCTCTGGAATTACAAAAATGCGACTTAACAACTTGTACCTATAACAAGACGGAGCCCCGCTCACAATGGTCAAATTGCAAGGGCCTATTTCGACCCTAATTTTCCGAGCCGCTAGATTGGGACAAATGGACTTATAAGATGATCCCTCAGGTGGATTTTTTGTGGAGATACTTCAAAAATAAAATTCATACCGTCCAGTACCAAACATGACTGATTTAAGAAATGCGACTCAAACAGCCTTTAGAGAGTTACACGCGCGGCATTTTTGTTATGAAAAAATAAGAATTACGTGTGAAACTTGTTTTAGGACGAATGGAGAACAATTTGAACAATATTTGTTAACATTTTTTCGTTTAACGTAATATACAACTGTTTGTTGTTATAAAATAAATTACATTAAGAATCCGAAAATATACTTAACCCTTTTGTTTTCGTCACATACTATTGATACCAGTAATAGATTTTTGTTTCTTTAAATACCCGTCACAGCTTTATAATTTTTTTAAAAAACATAAATTTAAGACTAATTACTAATAATAAATATAGAGTGCTATATATTTTTGAAAAGCTTGTAACAAACTAAATCACAATATTCAAAAATATATAGGGTGGCCCCTTTAGAAAAAGGCAAGTTCCGAAACAGCTAAACCAATAATAAACTTCTTACGCCTGTGAACTCTACATGAAAAACCACAATTTTGCGATAAGTTCCCAAATAGCCGAGATTCCAAGGATGCATAATTTTCATAATCGTTCTGTATCTCCAAAACAAAGAGGTTTATGAAAATTCTGTTAGTAGCTGCTACGCGCGAGAGAAGGAAAATTAAATTGAAAACGAATGAATGAAAATCAAATATTGAATTCTTCTGTACAGGTGGTTATTTTTTTTAGTGTTGATCGCTCCTTCTTTTAGGCCAATGCCTAGGCGAGCATGCCGGAGATTAGGGGGAGGGTTATATAAATTCAAAGCGCCACCTGTTTTAGGCCCGTCGCTAAGAAGAAGCGATGATGGAAATAACTGGAAACAACCAGATCCAAAAATAAAACACACCGATTCCAAAAACAATTAAAATCTATATTTAACAATAAAAAAAATATTCTGTTTTAGAAACTATATGAATTTTAATTTAATCTAAATAAATATGCGACTATTTGCTACCTGGATTAGAACAAAAAAAAAACAAAGAAACAATAAACAATACTACTGCAAGTATGACGTCATCTGCGCCATACGCCAAGTCGGTTTAGATGTAAGTCCAGCTTTAATTTTCACTATCGGCTAAACTGAATAAACTTACTTTTTGTGTACATTTGTATTTTGCACTAATAAATTATCTATTACGCCGATTTAGGAACTAAATTAAAAGTGAGACTTCTAATGAGTGAAATAATGTTTTAAATTACATAGTGTATACGTATACCTTCGGTTTACAAGGTAGTTTAACTTAAATTAAATATAAAGTGTCCTGTGATCGCACGCAGAAAATCTTATTAGTTACCAATCACAGGGGGAAAATGAAAGCATACGATACATTAGCTAATACCACAGTTTATTATATATAGTTCTAATACCTGAAGTGTGGTTTTATCACTGAGACTAAGTCCTTTCAGCAAGCACTAATCTGTAACTTCTTTCGGAACAATGGAGTGGTTTATGCCAGGCTCCGGCGTGGAATTCCACTTGTTAAATAGAAAAGCAAGATCCCGGTTTAATAAAATCTGATTGTGGCATGTACCTGTTTGTCTTTGCGGGTGTAACAAGTATCAAAAGTCTAAAATATGGTGTTGACCTCTTAGAGGTGATAACTTTCACTACACTTTACTTAAGGGTAAACGAGTACAGTTTTAACTTTCTTTATCCCCCAAAATCTAGCAAATGTAGCCCTAAAATACCAAATATGGTTTTAGCTGTTTACTGGGATAAACGTAGTTCTGTATCAGTAGAAAAATCAGCCAAAATATTGCTTTCTGAGCTTATGCCAGTTTTCACAACCAAGGCTTGGCACAGAATCTCTCTACTGACGCTTTTAGAAATCTCAAGAGCGCCAAGAAAAAAACAAAAGATTAACTAACTACACCCTTGATGAAAGTGGCAAAAGTGGAGTGTTTGATACATTTTTAGGCACACTTGACTTTTTACAAAACCAGTTTTTGATGTGACAGTGACAAAAACTTTTAGGTTTTATTTTATATGTATTAAAGAGACTACTTGATGAAAATAAGAGTCTAATTTATGATGAGTATTGGCTTGATTGTTGGTATTTTGGTAAAATTATTTATAGTTTTGTTCGTAAAATAACAAAACTGTCACATAGCACAGTGTCACGAAAAATTTATCCTTCTATAACTCCTAAAATCATCGAAAATTGGACACCCTATATACTTACGTCTACATAATACTTGCATGTTTATTATTGTGTGTGGAGAATTTTTAATAACCTCATAACCTATCTTATTATTAGCTAAAAGTTCTTTCTGAAAAAAAATATACATCCTACAAGAATTAGCATCACGTTTTAGGTTACTTTCTCACAAAATATGGCAATTTATCAGGCAGGATACGCCGTCAGTGACGCGTTTCCTCATACAAAATATCCTATGTTTTTGGGTCTATAGAACATCCTTTTGTCATTTACATCTGTCTCTTTTGGAAATTTACTGATGTAGTTAGTTATAAAAAAAGTGTGACTTCTTGAATTTGGTCGGGACATAAATAGTTAAATCAGCAAAATAAACTGAGCCAAACTGCTTGTGATTGTTATCGCAAAGCGTAATAATACGCAGTCATGTGATCTATACTTTTTCATGTCTTAAAGTTTTGATATTTTATGAACTTATCAAGAAAGTACGTAAAGTGTTGACCAGATCGATAATAATTCACTATTGGCTAGTTCAGGTTAATCGATATTTTTTTTTACAAAAGATGAAATTATAATCAACAAAAAATTAATAATTTTTTAATTGTATATATCGATTTTCCTAATGAGGACGATCTGGAGGTGAATGAATTTGCCCATTTAGTTTAAAACCCTTTTTGTGGTGGTAATTTAATACGATACAAACCTTGCTTAAGTCAAAATTTATCACTAGAAAGGCAAAAACCGAAATTTATCGAACAATAATACGACCAGTAGCAGTCTACGCCAGTGAAACATGGACCCTGACAGTCCACGATACGGAGCTGCTAAGAAAGTTTGAGAGAAAAATTCTGCGCATAATATAAGGCCCATACCGAGACCTTGAAACAGGCCGTCACAGAATGAGACGCAACATAGAGCTTGCGCAAATATATCAAAGCCCTGATATCATTCAAGAAATAAAGTCCAGAAGACTCCGATGGGCAGGTCATATACAAAAGGAGTCAAAACGATCGCCTAATAAAACGGGTATGGGAGCAAGTACCACAAGGAAAAAGACCACTGGAAGACTTAGGCTTAGATGGAGAGATAACATCCACAAGGATCTAGCTATCCTTGAAGTTGACCAGCGAGAATGGAGGAAGCTGGTACAAGACCGTTATAGGTGGAGGCAGATAGTCGAGGCAGCCAAGACCCACCCTGGGTTGTAGTGCTACGGAGTCAGTCAGTCAATTTAATATTATGATTTTATTTGAGAACTTCGCTTTCAGTATTCATACTATTCACATCGCGACCTGTGTTCTTGAATTGGCGGAAATATGAGTGTAGTATATTATTACGAACGACTATATACCTCCAACTTATGATGGCCAAACGTAATGTACAGATATCACTTTCAAGCTGCTGCAAGTGAAAATAATTGGAATTACGAAGAGATGGCTACTGCATTAGTAATCGCACTTCGTGAACCAGCATTGGAGTTATTGCGAACAATTCCAATAATCGAACAAAAATACTATGAGACCCTTAGTGCTGCGTTGGAAAGAAGATTCACAACTTAAATTAAGACATCAAAGAAATGGAGAAAGTTTACAAGAATATGAAATGGATGTCCGACGCCTTGTTCATCTGGCTTACCCAGAGCTAGGGAAGAATTTAAAGAAGAGCTTACAGTTTAATATTTTATTGATGGAATTAGAGATCAGGAAATACAGCGTATGTTGCGTATAAGCAAGTTTAACTATTTCAGGGAAGCGCTGGATAGAGCTCTGGGAATAGAATCAAATTATAATGTATCAAGACCAAAAATAAGAGGCGTTACCATAGAGGAAAACAAGGATTTGTCGAACCAAACAACGGAGAAAACATTATCTGAAATAATTAGGGAACTGGACACAATAAGTGATACTCCACGTTATAGAAGAAACCAGCAAGAATTGAACACCAGAGGTGATACTTCACGTTATCGAAGAAACCAGATAGAGTGTTAAAGATGCGGATGAACTGGATATATGAGAAGAGACTGTCGAGTGCAATTAAGGTCTCGTTCACCATCTAGAGACCGCACAGAAGAGAATCAGGAAAACTACAATTAGTTAACATTAAGAGTCGGGTGTTGACCAATATCGAGGATGCCTCCAGATTTATTTCCATTCGTAGCCTAGGAAGAACCGCCGACAGTCTTTTAACTGAAGGAAAAGTCAATGTTACACCTATTACCATAACTGTTGACACTGGTGCAGCAGTATCTTTGATAAAGTCAAACCTTGTTGATAAATTTAAAATCCTATCATTGTCCAGAAAAGTACTGTTGAGAACTATAACTGGAGAAGCAGCTGAAGTAATTGAGGAAATGTAAGTGGAGCTTCAACTTGGAGGGCTTAAATTAAACCATTTGGTGTTAGAAGATGAGTTTATTCCTGAAATGGACCTGAATCGCCAACATAGATTTTCCTTCGATAACAAGTTTAACATCATAAAGTTTGGCACTGAAGAATTTATTCTATCCCTGAGCCGTAATAGCGAACCACTCACAGGTATTGTCGAACAAATAACCAGAATAAGGGGAAGCACGGAGAAAATCATTTGCGGACGACTAGACAACACTTCTGGAAGCAATATTGGATTAGCTCAACATTCTAACAAACCTTGTAAATACCTGCTACCGAAGGCATTAGTCAATTTAAATAATATCAAGGCACACTCGGCAGAATCCAGGTGATAGAGTTTGGTTATGGAATTCACAGAGAAAGAAGGGCAAATCACCGCCACGGGAAAGACAATATACAGTTCTGAAAAGAATCATTGACGTTGTTCATAGAATTCAACAAAGTTCCAAGACTAAAATGAAAATAGTACATCTACATAGGTAGCCATATCATAGAGATATGGAAGTTGATCGAGACGATCAAAATTTGCATGAGGGTAGTGTTACAAACGACTAGAAGAAAACTTATTGATACGCCATCGTATTTCGATGTGATGAGTCATCTTTATTATAATATGCCGAAAGGAATAGTGTATAATTGAGTCATATTTCTAAATAGATCTCAACTTTTATGTTCTGGATCTATATAGGAGATTCCATAGGTATATAAATAGGGGTAGGATAAGTAAAGTATATTTAGTCGTATAGTTAAGAGTAGTATAATGGTATTTGAATAGTGAAGATTAAGTAGTAGTAATAAGAGAGTTGTGATTTTGTTGTGTTAATATAAGTATTGGAAGTATTAGTGAAAGGTGTTGTGTTTTAAGACGACAAAATTGTAACAATATGAATATTGCAAAAGAATTTCAGTAGCGTCTTTGGGTAGTTTCAGTGAATATAAAGGCAGTAAAGTCTAAAATTTCTGTTCATCCTGTGTGATAATCTTCACCAAAGGAGGAGAACTCTGTAACCATCAAAGTTTCTACTAATACAGGGAAATAGTGAAATATTTAAATTCGGATTTGAAAATCGGAGCTTTCGTGGACGCATGCACAAACATTCGAGAGTCCTGTAAATAGACTCTCAGCCCCCGAAAACGTGGATTTCAGAATCGCTGACCTAAAAGTGGTCTGACAAACGACATATTTATTCGTCATGCGTAATGCGATTTATTAACAAGACAGTTACTCTTCTTCTTTTTTGGTTTAAAATTTGTGCGTTTTATATATTTTTAACGATCAAGGGCCATGATAATGTACAGGCAAGCTCGAATTCGTACTGCCATATCGGCAGTGCTTCAGAGCTAATTCAGTTCCTCCAATTTAGCTCTGGGGATTTCAGGAAATCTCAAACATTTATCAAGATAAAAGAGTCCAGGTATAAAAAACTACACAGTTTCAAGTTCTTAACGTAACTGACTAACTTATTGAATATCTGGACCTAGAAATTTGAAATTCAGAAAATATGTATGATAAAGAGAAAAATATTACACATTAACTGATTTGAATTTTCTGTGATTGCAAAATTTTCTTTGAATTTAGTTTAGAATATTAAGGAAAGTGTTCATGATTTTGACAAAAATATATTTTTAAACGAAACATTGAATAACTTCATAAAACTTAAGTAAGGAAATTTAAATTAAATTTATACTATTTACTTAGCAATAAATCAGGTCTAGAAGTGAGGTTTTTAAGTTAATTAATGGAAAAGTAAATGACTAAGGGCAACTTTTTAAATGAAAAATACAATGAATATTCATATTTTTCACTTCTTGTTTAATCTGGAAGTAAAGTAGATAAAATAATCTAATTTTAACGGGTTAGCTTTGCCTTTTTTTACTTCCTGACATTTTTGACTTTTTAATGCTGTGGCTATTCTAGAAAAAAAATCAACCTTAAAATGTATATGGTAATAGATCCATATTTTTCCAAAATGTCTCTTAGGATTAAGTTCGCCCACAGGATTCTATTTTTCATAAGCAATTAAGAAGCACTTGTAGAAAGGGAACTGCTTTCATATAAAATAAACCTAAATTTTTATTTGCCAAAATAATTTCTGAAGTTTTCACAAAAAAAAAGTAAAATCAAAGGGAAGAAAACAACTGTTATTATTTCCGAAGTAACACTCCCTGTTCTCATTTAAATAATAAAACCGAGGAAAAAATATACGAAAGACTAAAAAATGTTTTTTTACGTTTAAAATATGAGTTCTTACTAATTCGAAAGGAGAAAAAAAAGTCCGTAGGTAGAAAGGAATTTTAACAAGAATATGTCTTAGGTAAAAAATGGTAAGTTAATACAATATTTTTACGCAGTAGGTATTCGTTTGCCGAGTAGGATATTTGTTTGTCTGTTAAATAAATATTATTTGAATAATAAAAATTTTTTTGTGAAGCCAAGTATGAAGAACAAATGAAATAAAAGACTGGGGTAAGCGGTGGTAACACTGCGGTTGATTCAGTACTTTCAATATTCATTATGCGAAATGTTATTTTTAATCAATATTTTTATAGCAACTTTTTTACTGAAAGTTTGAATGCTCTAGTTTAAACACGCAACAAAATGTCGACCAAAGTAAAAAATTGAATATGTAAAGTATAACTTAAATTTTGCTACTTTTCTTACGAAAATTAATGTATTAGATATTATCCTTCAAGTAATGCGAAACCATCTAATATTACTCGCATATTACTGCGAAATTCAACCGTGTCTATTCGAAGTTGAGATTCTTCGAGCTTTGAATGCATAAATATTTAGGTAGTTTATTAATATGAATAAATAATAAAATAATTAAATTTTATACTCACATTACAGCTCTCTAGATGCGAGACTATGAAAAGATTGGCAGGGTTTGTTTACTCCGCAGTAATATATGCTCATATTCTTACTGAGAGTTTGCTTTTGATACTGCAGATCTGATTTCGATTAAAATACTTTTCCAACAATTTATATGATGAAAATATTATTTTAAATAACATTAGATGGTATTACTACAGAACAAATCGAAATATTCACGAAAAAATCTTGTTTTATTGTAAAAAAGCTATCTTTTAAAATCCGCAGTATTTTGGGCACCCACAGTTATACTACCGTTTACCCTAGATAGTTTCGATAATTTTATATTTCAGAAAAAAAAATTCTGTTTGCCTTCAAAATAATTCTTTTAACTGGTTATACTTTGCAAAATTATATATTTTGCCATACCTTTAAAAAAAAAGGAAAATATTTGGAATAGAGGAAATGCCCGATTTTTCGTTGATTTTTTGGGTACCGTAGTAGGGTTGTAAAACACAGATTTAGATGACCTAGTCGTTTTGTGCCCTGGTCGCCATGTTTGGGACCTGGAGGGGCCAATGATGCAGACCCTCTGGTTCACGGAACGATGGTGCCGCAGGGAGGGGCTCGGAAGAAATCCGGACAAGGCCGAGATTACGAAAAAGAGGAAAATGGGGAGACTTCCCACAATTACATTGGTGGGAAGGATTCTTCAACTTAAGGGGACAGTTAAATACCTGGGAGTAATTCTGGACTCACGACTGAGCTGGCATGATCATATTGAGGCTCGACCCAAGAGAGCCATATGTGCTTTTTGGGCTTGTAAACGAGCCTTTGGGTGTACATGGGGACTGACACCTAAAGTGCTATTTTGGATATACACTGTGGTGATTCGCCCCATGATAATGTACTCCGCTTGACAAAGTTCAGAGAATGGCTTGTGTGGGAATATTGAGTGTGATGAGGACTGCTCCCACCAGGGCTCTGGAAGTCCTGGTGAACCTGCCTCCTCTTCACTTATATATAGAGAACGTGGCCCGGAAGACTGTTTATCGTTTTAGTTGCCTGGGACATCTTGAAATTGGAACGGGAGGCGACTCAGGTGTCTCGAAAAGCGCGGTGAAGAGGTGTCCATCACTCCCCATGCGAACAGACTACATGACGCCGCTTTTAAAACCTAACCTGGAGATATTTCTGCCAAGTAGAGAGGATTGGGAGGGAGAATAAAATCTTCCGAAAAATGTATCCTGGTGGTATACTGATGGATCTCGACAAGATAAAAGAGCTGGAGCCGGAGTATTCGGCAGGAGCACAGGAGTCAGAGAGTACTACCCTCTCGGACAATGTGCGACAATTTTCACAGCGGAAATTTATGCTATTCTGCAGTGTGCCCATCTCTGTGAGAGGGACATAGACAGGAATAGAGTAATAAATATTTGCTCAGACAGTAAAGCTGCGATATTGGCACTGAAGTCCAGTGTCGTGACTTCGCGACTGGTGTTTGAGTGCAAGGATGTACTAAATGGTATGACAAGGAAAGGCTGCACAGTCAGACTCGTATGGGTCCCGGGTCACTCGGGCATACGGGGGAATGAGGAAGCAGACCGTCTGACAAAGTTGGGTTCGGTGACTGAACCGTATGAACCCGAACCAATATTACCTGTCCCAATTGCTATTGGCAAAAGAGAACTAAAATCGTTGCTGGAAAGCAAATTTATTGAATCGTGGAAGGGAGCTCCTGGAATAAGGTACTAAGGAGCTTCTCTCCTTGCGAAGGAAAGAGCTGCGAGTTGTGGTGGGATTGTTGATAGGACATTGTCACTCAGGGGCCATTTTCATAGAATCGTTGTCGAAGGCGACCTGACATGCAGATAGTGTTTAGAGGAGGATGAAACTGTTGATCATGTTCTCAGAGAGTGCCCAGCACTCAACGGACTGAGACAGAGATATTCCGGAGATAGTTTTGTTACCGGAAGTAGTTAGGCAAGTTCAACTAACTAGGCTGCTTGGATTCGCAAAGGCGATCGGCCTTGAATAACCTGCAGATATGGAGGCCTAGGCATCGATGATCTAGTATTACCACCCCTTTTTCATTCATTCATTTATTCATCAACACATATTTAAACTTTGCCAAAAATTTTTTGGTATTTTTAAATCTATTTCCTCAAATTTTGCCACTTTCACTAACCCCGTTTCCTAAGTGTGAGAGCGCAGCCTAGTCGTCATAGGAGTTTGTGCGACGATTGCTAGATATGCGACAACCACGGTGAGGTTGAATTTATGCTCTAGATGAGAAGTTTAACGCGGTTGCGGCGTTTTAGGCGGCGAGGAGTTTTGGTGTGGCGAAAAAGATTCTGATTCTATTACCACGAAAGGGTCCAGCGTGCACTGTAATCGTTATGACGTTTAGTTATAAAAATGTCGTGGTCTAGAAAACCTATAATTTGGTTAAATGACACTACTGACATCTATCGAAACGTTTCTAATAATTTCTAATATGAAAAATTAAGAAATACGGGGCTTTTCCTGTTTTTTTTGCAAAATCTTACGAAAGCTTTATTATCGTAGAGTGAGTTAATGGAAACGTATCTAGGGTATTTAAAAACTGGTCTTTCCGTCATAAAATAAAAAGTGGACACCTCATTTTCCAGAAGAATGAAAGATATTAAGCTTTTCCTTGAACTGAATGATAACATTTCCACCATCGAGCTTAGTATACGTTTGATGATTACCAAAGCCCACCAACAGGAAGAAAGCCCATTTAAGTACCAGCCAATTCCGCCTGAATAGTGCCCATCTATTTGAATAATAAATAAAAATTTTAAACAGAGTCTATTTAATACTCCGGTATTTGATTGCAATTAAAATATGTCGTTAGATAGAAGAAAAATTTGATAGGTGGAAAAATAATGTGGTTTAAGGGGACATTTTAAAGAGAGTTGAGCTTATACAGAGTGTCCCCAAAAAGCGTGGCGCACGATTTTAATTTTTTTAAACGTATTAAATGTAATATTTTATCCATTTGGAATCTAATTATACCCTCTATTTAATCGCAAATTATTTTGATAATTATTCGGAACGATGGAAACTCCGAGTTTTCCGAATTTTTCGATGATTTTATACATACCTCCTATTTTGAGGTCATAGAACACGAACATGATGTTTTTTTGCCGAACTCGCGTGATTTTTCCAAAAAGAAAATTTCCACTTTTCCCTGCCACATTTGTGTATTTTTCGACCTAACCTGTTACTATTTTCCACTTTCACTAAAACAGATATGAATATTCCGAACTACAGCACATTTTTCTTAAAGTTGTAAGAATATCTTGCTAACACATAGCAGAAAATATGAAAAATCGAGCAGGAAAACAGGATGGTGCTAAAACTGAGGTTATAAGACAAATACCGTGAAATCCCACACACTGTTGCTCAATATTTTCTTAGAAAATTGCATAGGATTTTTTTAGATTCTTCTTTCTCTTTTGACACTTCCTACTCTTTTAGTTCAAAAATTCCCCACATTTTATACTACAATACTGTGATAACCACAATTCATTGCATTTGAACCACCAAGTTTTTTTGTGCAGTAGAGTTCATCTAGTGTCAAACGGAAAGGATGAAAATTTCTATAAATGAAACCGAATGAAAAATCAATAGATCTAGTTAAATGAAGCGCCTATACAAAATATTGTCCCGGACGGCCGATTTTTGAACACACCCTCTTATTTCAAAAGCTCTTTATTATCAACTTTAATTCTAACACTTCTCAAACAATTCAATTTACTTCGACGATGTCTCAAACTAAATTGTCTCCGAAAGCCGATCTGGACCCTTTTGGCCGATACCAGAAGACTACGGATCTTTCTAGAAGGGTTTTCATACTACATGATGTAACGCAAATAAGAAAAACGAGTAATCTGACGATTTCTAGACCTTCTATCATAAGCGTTACATGTTAAAAATAAGGAAATGGAATTTTCTAAAAAGTTCCAGACCTTCCTTCATCGACGTCTCATGAGGAAATTAACAAAAGGTAAAATTAATTCAATAAATTACGAAATCGTAGAGAATAAACCTAAAACCCTATAAATTACAAACACAAACTAATTCTATGAAATGACGCTACAAAGTTTGTTACAATATGTATGTTAAATTAAAAGATCAAAAATCAGCTCAAAAAATATATGATAGGTTGACTCTTTAAAATTTTGATGCTATGTTTATCGTATATATTTGTATTTTTTTATATACACTTTTTTGACCATTCTTAAACATATCTATAAACTCTTTTTTAAAATTAATTGGTTATTTACTATTTCAAGCAATCTAATTAGTAAACAATTTTTTGGTTATTTTATTTTAATAACAAATATTGTGCTTTGGTTCCTGTGCGTTCTAACTGTATTTATCTGTAATGTATCCTCTTTGTAGTATATTGCCTTAATTTTAGGGACGCATTGTATATTGTTTATAATATATAATATAAGCATTATTTAACTAAGTATAAGGTACTGTGATATAAGCTGTAATTTTACTTTGAATTTGAAATGATGTTCTAGAACTTAGACATAAAGTAAATAAATTTGTTCCTTCTATTTGTAACCTTGTTTAAATCCATTATTTTACTTTTAGTATATTTATGAAAATATTTTGAAATGTGTAATATTATGATTTCAAACCAATTATGTCACATTTTAAAATAATTTCATAAATATTCTAAAAGTGCTCACCATAACAGAAAATTATTAGAGGGATCTTTTGTGCTTTTAATACCATTAACATTTCCGCTTCGTTAGCTCCTGGACTACTTATTAAATTTATGTTTAAAAGAAATTTCTCCACGAATTATTAAGTGGAGTAAGTAAAGAGTTATTATGATATTTTAAATCCAATATTCAGTATCTACCAAGCCTGATTATAATCTCCCGAAAAAGCTCTTTTTACCATTTTTTCTTCGAGATTAGTTCGGATTAGTTCCTTCGAACTTTCTAAAAGTTTTCAAAACCTAAGCGAGTTTTATCTGTTGGGAAATCATTAGATGATAAAGGGGTATTACCCGGACATATTTTGTGGTCTAAAGTTTTAAAAGAAAGTTAGGTTTTTGTGTCTTATAGAATAGAAAGGTCTAGAGAAGTCGATAATATATAGTTATGAAGTAAAAAAGTAAACGGATCTCATTAGTTTGACATAATTTTAAGAAATAAAGCTAGATATTTCGTCGGAAAATCTTTCAAATAAGTTTAAGAAACATGGTTTTGATTTCGTAGTTAGTTAATAGAAAGTTTTTGCGTAGTATACATTAAACTGTTTTAAAATAATTTTTTGAATTAAAAATATTATTAGCTTCTTTTACTGCGAAACAATGAAGTTTAGATTATAGTCGCGGCAGCATCATTGACCATCTGGCGACTGTACCTATGCCTTTAAAGGTTAATAATAATCCAATTCTATAGCGTTAGTTCATCTTGGGATATAGCAGCTAGGGCTACAATGTACTAGGGTCGATCCGGTATGCAAGGAAGGTAATGTGACCCGCTCTATGCTTCAACTGTATATTATTCCCCAGGTATTTATTTGAAATGACTTGGAGGCTTATTTTTACCAATCTTTCTTTTTGGACCTAACATGGTATACATCTGAGAGTTCATAAGTTAGTTAGTTTTGCTTCTGGTGAAAACTGGCAGACGCTTCTTCAAAATTTCACTTGGCGTCTTCTGTTCCTATTGTTGAGGGAGTTCAGTATGCAGCGTGGTTTTGAACGAGACGATAACACATATCTCTTGGTTGAGGTTGCCTGTTAATGAGCTTATGTTGGAAAAGGGTTTACGTTGTCTGTCCTTTTCTTATGCTTAGTTTGTGTTCTTATGGTTATGCCGATATTGTTTTGCTAGTTGCTGCAGTTGCTATATACGATCTAATGCAACCCTTTATTTTTCAGGTCGATAGTGTTCTTTAGGTTTCCTAGAGATGAATTTATTATTTTATATAGTTTGCAAATAGTTAATAAGCTGCTTATCTATATGTTGTGCTTTGATGAATGGAAGGAAGTATGGTGATCTGTACTTTTTTCCCGAGTGGGTTTTTATTGTAGGTTTATTTCTTTATGGTTTGTAAATTGTAGAGATTTTGTTTTAAGGTTTTTTCTGTTTTTAGTTTTTTTTATTATCTTTAGTTGGCAGTTAGACGAAAGCATTTTGAGATTAGCGTGTTAGCTACGAAGTTTACTTGTGAGAGGTGGTATTGTGAATTGGTATTGAGGTATTTGTTCATGTGTGTGGGTTTTCGATATACTGTGTATTGTAGCTGTTTTTATCTTTGTTACTAGGACGTCTAAGAATGGATACTCATCATTCTTTTCAAGATCCAGACTAAACTTCATCTTCGGATGTATCGAGATTAGGAAAACAAAGAAGAAGAGCCATATTAAAAATGTGTATAGTGGCATCGGGGTTTGGGTTTAAGCTGGGATTCTTGAAAAAGCTTACTTTGGAAATAGATTAAAAATGGTAAGCATCAATTGGAGATATAGATGAAGCACATGACAATGCCATCGTGACTGTTAAATAATAAAGAGCCGTTTTGACGGCAATGTCTGGCAGGGTCCATAACGTAAGTTGTAAAATCTTGAATTCGATCTATCTGATCCAGTGAGTCTATATATCTGATGCCCCCTTTTTTAAGTTTGAGGAAGTATAAAATTATTGAGAACTGTTCCAAGTTTTTCATAAAAGATTCTGCTTTCACCACGGGAAAAATTCAGGAGATGCCTGACTTCTAAAAATATACAAGCAAATTGCCACTCCTAAGACCAATCGCTAGTGTTTTTTTCCCTCATCTAAAAACTCCAAAAATACCTAATTAAATACATGCAATAACATACGGAAAAGACCGAATCTTACGGGAAAAATTTGGAACAGTTATACAGCCAACACCAACCTGCACCACGATCTTGAATACAACTACGCTATATGCAGAAGATTCAATTGGCATGAAGTTAAGTTAGCAAAATAGTTATTTTCATTGTAGTATATCTGGAGTAAGTAAATATCGACATTTAAAGCTTCAAACACAATTATTTTTATATTTTTATTATTTTTAGGAAAATAAATATCGAAAAAAGTTCTAATGTTTGAAGCACAAAGCAGAAACAGTAACTCGGTGTCGACAAAGTAGTAAAATTCATCACCTCGTTAAAGAAGGTCAAAAGCAAACAGCTTGAAGGGTCGTTGTGGAATCAAGCAATTTTTCGCGGCAGATTTTATCATGTGGAAATAAAACAAAGGTAGAAATTTAACATTTCATTACAAAATTTTTAAAAACTCTAGGAATGCAAAAAAATATTTTGAAATAACTTCCAGATTAATACTGAATCATATATATATATATATATATATATATATATATATATATATATATATATATATATATATATATCACATCAGCTGCAGGGACATAATCTACCTTTATTATACTTTTACTGGCTGCCTTCTCGACTGGCAAATGTAATTATTGCATCTGTTTCTGGATTTCAATCACCTCCTGTTGTACTTCACCATGTACGTCTTCTCTAATTTTGCTAATCTTCTGTTGCATTTCTTGTTCCATGCGCTTCATGTTTTTTTCATTTCTTGTTTTATATCTTCTTGACTTGTCTTAAGTTCCGGTCTCATCTTCTCGAGGCTTGTTTTTCGTTTTTGTTTTACGCTTTCTTGATTTTTCTTAATCCCTTCTTTCAGTTCTTGGTTTATATTTTCTTTGCTTGTTTTTAGTGTCATCAATTCTTGTTTCATATCCTCTTGATTTATCCTTAATTCTTGTTTCATATCATCTTGGTTTGTCTTTAATTCTTGTTTCATATTATCTTGATTTTTCGTCATATCTTTTTTCAAGTTTTGTTTCATTTCTTCCTGGCTTTTCTTCATATCTTATTGATTTTTCTTGTCGTCGTCAGTATCTGATTTAATCTATATTAGAGTTGCTCTTCTATTTTTGCTTTGTTTTCTAGTTTTACTTTTTTTCTATTTTTCTAACCTGAACTAACATCTTTTAGTTTTGATCGCACTTCCGACACCAATTTGTTCCGGACGGTCGGTCTTTAAACACACTGTACTATTTTAATAACTTTTTATTGTCAACTTCAACCTTGACAACTTGTGAAACAATTCAAGTTACATCGATGATGTCTTAAACTAAACTGTCCACGAAAGCCGATCTGGACCATTTATATACCCTTTTTCTGGATACCAGAAGATTGAGTATCTTTCTAGAAGGATTTTCATACTACATGGCGTAATTAAAATAAGAAAAAGGAGTAATTTGGCGATTTCTAGACCTTCTGTCATAGGAGTTCCATGTTAAAAATAAGAAAATAGGATTTTCTAAATAGTTCCAGACCTTCTTTCATAGACGTCTCATGAGGAAGTTAACAAAGGTAAAATTAATTAAATAAATTATAAACTCGTATAAAATAAACTTAAAATCCTACAAACTACAAACACAAATTAATACTATGAAATGTATAACGTTATTAAGTTATGTATATATATATATATATATATATATATATATATATATATATATAAAGAGATAAGCATTCGTCAGTATAATTTTAAGTAAAATAGAAAATTCTCGGCTGTGACAACAGATTGCTAGTAAACATTATTCTCGTATTAAATAGTGCAGATAACTCCAACCCGGAGCATCTTGGAATTCTCCGCACTATTTAGTATGAGAATTGTGTTTATTAATAATCTGTCCGTAGAGCCGAAAATTTTCTTTTTTTTTCCAACCCATTTTGTAATTCCATCGGTTGTCGGTTATTCATAATTATGGGATCAGCCATTTCCATTTAAGTGTGTAATTGCTGGTATTGTCTGTGTCCTTTTTCTGATCCAGCTATTCTTATTTTTACACTCTTAATGAAATTATGTTAGCTTTTGGGAAGAGTTGTTTAGGACTAGCAATGAAGTCCATCCAAATCTTGTAGTACTGCTTTATCTGCTTCTGTAATCTTTTTCAGTAAAATGCCGCCTCTTCCTGGTGATTTATTATGTTTTAATGTTTTCAGAGCAAAGCGATTTCTTCTGTATTTATATCTGGAATATATATATAGTATCTGCTTTTACTGTTAAAATGAAGTGAATTTTTATAAATTAATTTTCTATTTTTAACACAAATTTAATTTAAATGCAGTTATAATAATCCTGGTATGTTCAAATGTGTGTGCTTTTGCATAAAACATAAACTTTATTTAGAAAATTATTCACCGCAAACAATAAAATTATAAACTTCAATATATAAATATCAAAATGACGCATGTGTAAATCATCCAACTTAATTTACTGCCGGTATGTTATTATGTATTAAAATTATCTTTGATATTTGCTGATAATTGGTCATTAAAACAGTTATAAAAAGAGTTCATTCAACCATCAAAAGAATCTCATACTAACTGTCAAGTTAATTCCAATACCAAATACAAAAACTGACATTTGTAACTAAAATTCTGAAAAAAAATTAACACTGTAGGGGATTGAGACAAAGAGTAATTAGTGGACTGTATATAGGTTGGTTGCGGACATGAGAAATTATACAAATAATATGAGATTACAAAATATGGCGACAGCGTAAGGCAAATTCTAAAATGGCCTACCTTGTAGTCGAAATCACTTTATTAATTTCTTCTTAGTGGCCATCAAGATAATCCCAAGCTTCACCATACAGGAACCAGAAATCGGAGACACTCTCACTATATTTTGGAGTAGTTTTTGAAGCGAGAGTTACTATATTTATAAGCAAACGATAAACCTTTTCGATAAGGCGAGGGACGTGCAAGACGTCGAGTACAACTATACGACTACTTCTACTGTACTACTACTGTTCTGTCCCTTTTTACATTTGTCCAAAAACGCGAGTAAAATTAAACCAAAAAGTAATGAAACCTAAACAAATACGTTACCCCTTTTTGAGGTAATTGTCTTCAAAAACATTTTTTTAAGCGAAAGGAATCACATATTGAAATATGGAAAAAACTTTGCAGAAACTGATAAAATTAAAAATTTAGAAACACGAGGATGTCTTTCCATAGAGATAGCGTTCGACATACCATTTTGATTGTGCTGTATGACTTGAGTATTTTATGTTGTTTTTATTCAGCGATTGTATGAAGTTTTTAAGTTTTGCTTTTTTTCCAAGTACGGAAAGAACCGAAGAGTGAGCTATGATAAATAAGGCGGGAGTCTGCTCATTCCCTTATAAAAGTAAAAACATAAATTGTAAAACTTGAACGTTGTTTTACAACCATTCATGAAGCCAAGCGTTTTGGAAGATCCACATCCGATACAAGCGCAGCAATGTGATGCAAGTGTATATATTTGAAAACATATTATATAAAAAATAAAGTTATGGCGTAATTGTATATTTTGTTAAGTCAGATACTTATTCCATTCTGAACTAATAGTTGGTGCAGCAGTATTTTTAAGGGTTATCCATCTCTTCTTCTTAGCAGCTTTTCACAGTCCTGAACGTCGACCTCCCCTTTCTATTTGGTGCCAAATGAACTCATCTACTACTGGTTCTTTTTTATATCATTCACCCATCGCCTTTGTGGTTTTCCCATACTTATTCTATATTCTAGGAGCCTTCATCCTATTACACGTCTGCACTACTCCCGAAGCGCAATATGTCCTTCACAGCGCCACTTCGTTTTTGGTATTGAGGTTATGGACGTCATCTATCTTTGCCCACTCTCTGAGTTGTTAATTTATGACATAGTCTCTTAGAGTATGTAGGTGCTAAAAACCTTTTGCTTTAAATTTATTAGAATTTTCAAATGCCCATGTCATTCTAACACGTCAGTTGTCTATGGGTAATCGGATCAAAAGCTGATCAAAATCTGATTAGATGATGACAACACGATCCGCTGAAACTGGTCCATTTAATGCCTTACTATTTACTTGAACAGGTTCAAGGTCGTTCCCCATCCACTGGAGGCCCATAGACTACTCACGTCTTGTAATCTCGGTTCTTTGATTTACTTTAGCTAATTTCATATTCTGCCCTAAGTAGAAGTATTCCTCCATACTCTCTATGACAGTGCCATTATTATGCTTTCCGATGTTATAACCTTTGTTTTCCGTAAATTTATTGGCAGTCCGATTTCAGATGATCTAATTGTGGGTTCCGTTTCTTGTTGCTCTTATATGTCATGACTGAATAGCATAATGTCGTCTACGGGGCGCAATCTCTCGATTTAAATTCCCTTCGTGCCTCAATCTAGAGTTCTAGAAACATCCTCTATTGTGAGGGAATAGGAATAGTTTTAAAGAGATGGCGTATCCTTGTCTTGCACTTTAATTTATCGCTATTTTTCACAGATGAATGCAGGATACAATTATGGAAGCCAGCTGGACATGGTAAAGTATACAGAAGGTCTAGAGAATGTTATACAAAATGTAATCTTAAACAAACGATTAGCTTTGGTGGCGGTTCCATTATGCTATGGGGTGGCATCAGTTGGGAGAGTCGTAGGAACTTATTGAGGTGAATTTAAGAATGAATGCTGACTGGTACATACACAACATCCTTGAGAAGCATGTTTTACCTTATGCCGGTTTCATTGGGAACGATGGATTCACGGTAATGCATGGTACTGCCCGTGCACATGCCGCAAGAACAGTAGTCCAGTATCTCCAGTATCTTGAAGCTGTTGGGATTGTGACCTTAGATTGGCTACCAAAGAGTCCTGATGTAAATCCCATAGAGCATTTATGGGACATCTTAAAGCGACGTATAGGGCACGAAATTAAGCTCCTAAAAAAATTGCTGCAGAGGAAGAATGGAATCGGATTCGGCAAGAAACGATAAAAGACTTTCTGCGGAGCGTACTTAGGAGGATGCAGGCTATCGCTAGAATTAGAGGAGGAAATACTATGTATTAAACCGTTTGATGTTGTATTAAAAAATTGTTATATTATCGTCATTCTTGTTCTTTTGAATTAAATATTATAAACCAAATTTAGGCTATTTCATTAATTCCTCTTTAAATTTGTTGTAAGGCTTCAATATGTAAATTAATTTCGATTAATATACGTGTAACATTCTGGCAAAAGATATTTGACAATCAATATAAAAACATAAGTATAAAATATGCAATATTTTTGTCTTTGAGTGTATATATATATATATATATATATATATATATATATATATATATATGTAATTTTAAAATAATATAAAAAATTCTCGGCTATGCGGACAAAGACCGTTGATAAATATTATTCTCATGCTAAAAAGTGCGGAGAACTCCAAAGAACATGGAAAAACTCCGGGTCCGAAAAATGACGATAGCGCTGTTTCGTCCTAGTGTGGGACTTATTGAGCCATTGCATTTGGTACAAACCGTCATCTCTCATCTGTGTCCTATCAATAGATTTCACGGTTGAAAAATAGTAAATAAGACCATAGTGGCGACATCTCGATGGCTCACTCAATAAGAATAACACAAATCAACAATGTTGTATAAAACCGCCATGTGGTAGCGCGACGCTAAATTAAAAAAATATATATCAAAATTCGACAACATGAAACTTTCTACTCTAAGGATAGAGATCGCATTATTTGTCATCGGCAATCAAACCAACTATGAATTCCACAGTTCAAGTTCAGTATCGCACCAACGATCTCCGTAAGAGAGCTGTTGTCTGTCTTTTATATATATATATATATATATATATATATATATATATATATATATATATATATATATATATATATATATATATAGGAAATTAGGCAATAACTATTTTGTCATATTATAAGGGTTTCTTGGATTTTATTAAACCAATATTAGCCCATTATTGAAAATATATATTGATTGAAATTTTATATTTAGCGCTTTTTATTGGTGTAAGAAGGTTTTCTGGAGCCTAGATTACGAAATCAAAATTAATATCTAAAAATTAAGTACAGCGGATAAAATATCGTTAGTTAAAAAAATTTACACCGTCCAAATTCTTCCAAAATTGGATTAGCAGATTTTTGTGCTCGTAAATTAGAAAGTAAAAATATTTTTTTTTTAGAATTTCATATGACGTAGTTAATATGGTCAACTAAAACATTTATATTTTTTAATTCCTTCAAAAATCGCAATGGTTTCGGAGCGTAGATTACGAATCCGAAATTAATTTCTTAAAAATTTAGAAGGTAAATTATTTTTTTTTGTTCAATATTTTTCAAAATTGGTAGTTGATGGGATATTAGGTTCAAACAATTTTTCAAAGCTCAATTTTTGTTAAAATGGGTTCCAATTTCGCGACCTTGGAGACAATGCAAGGTATACCATATATCTCGATTAGTACCTAGTTATTCAAATAACTTACCAATACGGAGAGTAATTTAGTTATAAAATAAACTAAAATTGAATCAGATTTTACATACATATGAAAATTTATTATTTTTCCCTTTTCAGCACTTTTTTAGGAGAGTCCTAATTTTTTAAATATCTTTATTGAATCTTCCCGTTTTATTACTTAAACCAAAGATTATTATAGCTAACGCTATAGATACCTCACGCCGTGTTAAATTTTTGATAATCTCTATGGATCCAGCCGATTTACGGGCCGGATCCAGCGGTACCGAACGTAGCATAATGGATCTTCGCCGTGAGCCTCGTTGCCAATTTGACCCTGGTCATTTAACTGGCCTGTCGCCGGTCGATACGGAAAAAATACAATTTAGTAGCATTTTGAATGTCTTATGGGGATGTTGTGATTTATTCTGGCATTTGTTTAGTTTCGCAACGAATGTTCCGATGTTAAAATAATTTTATTGTTTTTAATAGTATTCTGTAGATATTAAAATAGATAAACTATTTATTACGGTATAAATACAAATATATTTTGTTATTATTTGAATTGTGAGACAATTGTACATTTTTTTTAATCGACCAAAAAGAAAAAAAAAATTAATTTCATATATATATATATTAACCTGGTTTAAGAAATTCTCACCAGGGGGGAAGAAAAAATAGATGTAGAACATACAGGGTGGCTTAAAAGAGTAAAAGTCTTAGTTGAGTAAAGTAAAAAATTCTTAAAAATTTTATCTAAAAGTGTATTTTGACAGTAGATATAACTTGATTTTGAGAACATAACCTTGTGATTTAAATAATTAGTTTAGAACCTACTTGGAGGTTAAAATAGTGTGATAAAATACTATTTTAAATTTCTTTTTGACTAGATTACCACTATGTAAGAGTACGAATCAGGTTTTAAGTTAGTCGAGGACAAAAAATTAGATATACAGGGTGGTTAAAAAATAACCATTTTAAAGAACTTTACAGAAAATAAAACGCTCGCAAGTGGATCAAAAAGCATTTAAGTCTCCATATGCCCTCTATCTTAGAAATAAATGTTTTTCTTGATTACGCTGATACAAAGTTCCTGATGATACGGATTATAATTTATCGAATACAATACCTTTTAATTTATTCTAGGCAATCAATAATACGAAAAGATCTGTACTTCTATAATGATATTTTTTAATCGCCCCCAGAGGAAAACGTCTAAAGAGCGACCTAGGTAGCCAAGGTGTTTCCGAACGTCATCCTATCCATTTTTATGGAAACTGACTGGGAACTCCATCATGCTAATACCTCAAAAATCCTGTAGCACTTTTAATGGTAGTCAAGAAATAAATTTAAAAATTACTGTTTTTAGGAAATTTAAATAAATGTAACTTCTACATTTCTACATTCTAGGCTAACTTATAACTTGATTAGTGTTCTTACAGAACTGTAATGTAGTTTAAATAAAATATAGAATAGTTTTGTATGGGATTAATTCAATCCACAGATGTTTCCCCAAAATCACAAGCACAGAACGAGCCTAATGAGATTTTTTCGAAACGTCTGCAAATTTCTAAATAAAACTAAGCAAGTGAAAATATATGTTATTGTACTATTAAATAGATAAAATAAACTAATTACTCTAAAAGCTGAGATATGCCCATTGAAAGTTGAAAAATGGGCTCTTTTTAGACCATTTTTTTCATATTTTCAAATGCCCACCAAATGTAGAGGTTTGGGTCGATATGAATTTTGAAAAAAAGTATTTGCGACTTCTTAAAAAGATCTTTCCAATCCGCTAATTCATTTACTTTTAATTTAAATTGACCTTTTTACAGCACCAGTCGTGCAGCGCTGTTTCTGAGACTTTTCATGATATTCGGGCAATTCAAACAGTCATAGAATCTCAACTTGTGATTCTTTCTAAACTGGTTCCATTTTTTTCGTCCCAAAAATATATTTAATTTATATTTTAAGAAGTTTAGATTGGTTAAAAAGAACTAGATATATCGGCCTTTAAAGATAGATGTATTTTGAAATGTTTTATTTCGATTTTAATTCTAAAAAATGTTTTTTTTTCCATCTTGAAGAGGCCTTTGCAACCAATTCATTTACTATGTACTTCGAATTAGAATCGACTTTTTTAAACAACAATTTTTTTTTAAACTCGATTTTCTTAATTTTCGTGACTTGATAAGCATACTAGAAATCCTCATAAAATCTTGAATTTTCACTCTTTTTTTACTTATAAGATCTCATAATTTCGTTTTAGAAAATTCTTTGATTTTATTTTGAAGGGTTTAGATTGACCGTAAAGAAACGCAGATATCAGTCTTTTAAGGAATGCCTGTTGTCAAAATTTTGCAAAATAGTATATTTTCAAAATATTAATGAAAAAAAATATTTTCCTTTTTCACTTGAGGGGAAAAAACTCTTCCCTGAATGCGTAAGATACATAGAAAAAATTGGACTCCCGTACTAATATATTTTTTTAACTTGAAATTATCAATTTTTTTCCATTCTTCTTAGATTAACTTAACAATTATAAATGCTCCCCAAAATTTTTGGATGGTTTTGAATTTTGAAAAAAGATTTTTCTTCGCCTTGAAAATACCTTTCGAACTAATTAATATTTACATACGTTTAATTAGATTCGACTCTTTTACGGTTCCATTTGTACAGCGCTGTTTTTGTTAATTTTTGTAATTTTCAGGCATGCTTTAAACCTTAATGATTTCGAGTTTTGGTTATTTTTAAGTAAAGAGATCATTTTTTTTTTATCTTTTAAGGATCTCTAATTCATTTTTCAAAACCTCCAATTTGTTAAATAGAACCTGCCATATTAGTTTCTGAAGGGGGCCTTTTGGAAAATTGTTCTTTTTCGATTGGCTGATGCAAAAAAAAATTTTTTTTAGAAATCTACACCCTTTCTTGAATGTAGTAGAAACTCTAAGTAAATATTTGATCTTCTGTATTTGAATCTTTTATTTTTTTTCGTCTAAGAATATCGATTTTCACCGATTTTCAATTTTTTTAAATTTTTTTTAGGTTTAAAGCTACATCTCCACATACTATCATGTTTCGAATGTTTTAATACGTGACAGACGTTAAATATACAGTGAAACCGTTAATCTAAGGTTACAAAATCTTAGAAAAAATTTTAGTTAATGAAGTAACACAACAAAATAAGATCTTATGGCCTTAAAGCATGCCTAGAAATCACGAATATTAATAATAAAAAAAAACAGATTCTAATTGAAACTAAATAAAAAATGAACTGGTTGAAAAGGTCCTCTTAAGGGGAAAAAATGCTTTTTTCGGAATTCAAATCGAGACAAAACCCTAAATTTGACGAGCCTTTAAAGTGGTAAAAGTAATCTAAGAAAAATGGAAAATAGGTCTTTAGGCCTCTAAAGTAAAAAGATATGATTGTTTGCGTTAGCCTCCTGAAAAAAAGTCATTATTCAAATTTTTGAAAATAGACCCCCTTTAAAGATCATGTCCGGTCCTTTTTAAGCAATATGAGTTTTGCAAAATAGAAATTGAAGATATTTTTAAGGCGAAAAAAATAAGATCTTTTCACTCAAAAAGAAATCAGAAGTTGAACTTGCCCAAAAATCATAAAAAAGAACTCGTCGTCGAATTTGGGATAATAAGCTGAAATATATCCTTTTAAACTTGTCTTCGTAGTCAATTTTTCGCATATTTTCAAATGGTCGCTAAATCTACAGTTTTGGCTCGATATGAATTCTGAATAAAGCATTTTATTTACCTTCAAAACACCATTTAGTCTATTTACTTTTAACTAGAAATAGGCTTTTTTTACCGCACAAACCCTCACAAGATCTCAATTTTTGATTCTTTTTTGACTGTGATTTCTTGCGGATCTTATTTTATTCGTCTTAATAAGACCTTCAATTCTATTTTGAAAAAGTCATATCACTTAAAAAGAATCAGAGATAGCCTCTTGCAAAAATTAGAAAAATGGCTTATTTAAAGGAGGGTAATACAAAAAATCATATCTTTTTACTTTAGAGGCCTAAATGCATCAGAAACACTAAAGAAAATTGTAGTTCTTGTATTTAGGTCCTTATTTTTTTTTGACTTAAATATATCAATTTTTTCTCATTTTTTACCTTTTTTCCATTTTTCTTAGATTTTTTTTAACCACTTTAAATGCTCGCCAAGTGTAGGATTTTGTTTCGATATAAATTCTAAAATAAGCATTTTTTTTCTCTTAAAATACCTTTTCAGCCAGTTAATTTATTATATACTTTTAATTAGAATCTGCTTCGTTGTAGTTTCTGCTACATTCTAGAAAAATGTAGATTCCTAATTTTTTTTTTGCATCAGTCTGTGGAAAATGAAAGAGCAGTTTTTAAAAAAAGGCCTCCTTTAGAAGCTGGTATATCCGGTTCTATTTAACCAATTCAAGGTTTTCGAAAAATAAATTAAAAATGTTTTCAAAGAAAACGAATTGACCAAAACTCGAGATCACACAAAGCTTTAAAGCATGCCTGAAAATTACAAAACTTAACAAAAACAGCGCTGCACAAATGGAATCGTAAAAAAGCCAATTATTATTAAAAGTATATAATAAATTAGTTCGAAGGTCTTTGCAAGTCGAAGAAAATTTTTAGAATTCAAAACCATCCAAAAATTTTCTTTTTTGCGTTAGTCTCTTGAAAATAAGCTATTTTGTAAATATTTCAAAACAGATATTCCTTTAGCGACTGACACATGCTTCTCTTTACAACAATTCTGAGATCTTTAAAATAAAATCAAACGTCTTTCTAAAATGAAAATATAAGATCTGATAGGTCAAAAAATAATAAGAATTCAAGAACGAATGACGATTTAAAGCATGCTTATCAAGTCATAAAAATTTGCAAAACGGAGTTTAAAAAAAACTGTAGTTTAAAAAAGCACATTCTAATCATTAATACTTATTAAATAAACTGATTAAAATGGCCTTTTCAAGATGCAAAAAATACATTTCTTATAATTTAAATCGAGACCAAACTTTAGATCTGGCGAGAATTTAAAGAAACAAAGTAATTTAAAAAAAATGAAAAAGCGTTCAAAATGTAAAAAAAAATCGATATGGAAATACAATTTAAGGGCCAGTTACAAAAGCTACAAGTCTTTTCAGTGTTTTCTATGCATGTAAGTAAGGGTTTAGGCTTTTAAAATAAAAATTTAAAAAATATGTTTTTTTGCATTAACCTTCCGAAAATCAGTATTTTTGTAATTTTTGAAAACAGATCTCCCTTTAAAGGCCGATACTTCAAGTTCTTTTTAACCAATCTGAACTTTTCAAAATAAAAATCAAAGGTATATTTTGAACAAAAAACTGAACCCTATTGGTTTAGAAAGAATCAAAAGTCGATATTCTATAAGAGTTTGAAATTGCCCAAAAATCATAGAAATTCACAGAAACAGCCCTGCACAACTCATGCTGCAAAAAAGGCCATTAAAATTAGAAATAAATAGATTAACGAATTTGAAAAAGTCTTTTCAAGTAATCTAAAATGCTTTTTTTTTTAAATATATATCGGGGCAAAAAATATGGTGAGCATTTGAAAATATGCGAAAAATAGAATAAAAAGAGCCCATTTCGCCACTTTCAATGGCCATATCTCAGCTTCTTGAGTACCTTAAGAGCTGAAATTCCATATGAGTTTGTTAATGCTTTTATTAATACAATAACATATTTTTTTCCGATTTTTTTTTTGAAAGTGCGCAGCGAGATGATTTAATATTAATCCATTTAATTTCTTGCGGAACTTTTAAGTTTCTACGATAAACCAAAAGGGCAAACGGAGCTTATAGTATGGCGGACAAAAAAATTAATATTATTTTTTTAGGTCTGCTTCAAATTTAGAAGCTATAGAAAACAGCTGCAAACTGCAAAAATAATCTCAACTAAGGCACAAAGAAACAAAAATCAGAAGCTATGTAAATAATTTCCTACTGTGATGGAAAAACATACCAGTTCACCCATAATTAGCTTAAAAATAACTAATTCGACATATACAAAGCAGAGCTCAAAACCGTTCTAAGTAAATAAGTAAATCTGTATTAAATTAATAGCAATATAGAACAGTTTTTGGTTTATTTTGTGCTTTTAAGTGGCATTTTTTGTGATCCATTTATTGTTCTAGAAAAGAAATAATATTTTCGAAAAAGAGTATCTGGAAGAAATATACAACTTAATATTATGAAATCAACAAAAGGAACCATTTTACCCCCTACGTTGGCTACCAAAAGGCCTTAACTGAGTGCAACACATAAATGTGGACAATAAAAAAAAATCTTACCATAGAGCCACTGAAATTTGTATTCTTAAAGTTTAAGTACTTATGTGAACAATTTTATTAAAACAATAAAACATACTATTTTTCTTAATAAGATTTATAATTCAAAATGTTTAAGCTTACGTTATATTAGAGAAAATATTTTAGTTCTCAACAAACTGAAAAAAACCTGATACTAATATAAGGACAGAAGTACTCTTTTCTTACAAGGTTAGAAATAAAACATTATTTCAAATTGCAAAAGAATACCAACGATTTAATATTTTCATTACTATTTCGTTTGTTTCTAATATTAAAAATATAGAATTTTCCATTTTTAATTTTCAATAAAAAGTAAAATATAAACCCCCAGTCTAAATCAATCCCATCACAAGAATTGGATACTTAAAATAGATTCCTATTTTATGCCGACAACCTCAGTTTTCAATATTTGTCTCCCTTTGAAGCGGACAATTAAACTACGTTACTTTTAAATAAATCAATTCATTTTTCTAGCTATAACTAATCTGACAACATTGCCAGCGATCGTGAAACTTCGTGGACCGCCAATTTCAATTTATTCCCTTTTCGGTCGGTTGTGCTGCGGGAAAATAAAAACACGGTCTGCCATAAGCGTGAGGTATCTTTAGCGTTAGCTATAATAATCTTTGCTTAAACGTATCTTCTGTTAACATGCATTCGGGGTATAAAAATTTGGTTGCTTCATATATTAAATGCTTTGGGAGTACCAGCTGTTTCAGTTGTTAAATAAAACTATTCGCAATTGATAAACCAAAGTAACAACACTTTTAAATGTCGCCACAGAAACCATGAAACTAATACAGAATGATGAAAAATTCATTGGATTAGTAATAAAAAATATATCAAGCTAGTCATGTAGAGATGAATATGTAATAATAGCATTAGAATTGTATAGTTACGTATATTAGGACGTTAAACCTGCAAATATAAACGGACAGTGATGGACATAATGCAGAGAACTTTTGAGAATGGGGTTTTGAATTGAGAGTTTTTAGCATTACCCGTGTTAGCTACTATGTATGTAATTCTCTTTTTATTTCTAAAAAGAATTTGGTTAAATAAAATTTACATTTATGTATATATAATTATTTTACTTATTCATAATGATGCTATTTTTGTATTAAGAAAATTTTATAAAGTGGAAATTAGTGGCATCGATTATTTATCTCTTTTATTATTTGAAACAGTTATTTTGCATAAAAAGCCAACAACTCTCGCGAATGAGGAAATTGAAGAGAAATATAACTTTTGGGAGAAATTCAAATTTTCTTTTACAATTTCCTCTGGAAATGCTCCCGCGAATTATAGAAACGGCTGAGTTCTTTAATTACGCAGGGGTACTTGGGAACATTTGAATTTTTACCATAAATCATGTTCCTCTCTGAGCCTTTGTCAGTTGTTAATTATACAATATGTCGGCAACATTAGATAAAAAAGATTTTGGAAGTGGGCGATTTCCAATTTATAGGCCTCTCAATAAATTTAAATTATTTAAAAACGCGATTATTCCATTTCTTGAGCCGAAATTTACATTTGTATACCTAATTTATCTACAAAAACTATTAAATCAGCAGATCTCAAAACCGCTCACTTCAATGATAATAAGAACGCATCTGGAAGGCAAGGTATTGACCCTGATAAGCCGAACAAGAACCTAGCAACCGTTATTGGAGCTAAATCAGAGTACTGTTGAGCATCCTATATATCTGAACAAGTGAAAGCTTCAAATATTCGATATAAAGGGAACTTGGCAAACCGGAGTTAAGCTCCAGACATGTTTCTAACTTTCCTAGTTCCTAAGTTAATTAAATATAAACTTTTAATATTTTTACACTCACCGAGTCTTCAAATTTTTAACCAAGAAACATAAAAACATTAAAACTATTCACAAACGAATGACTGTCGTATATGAAGACAGGGGCCCATAATATTTTAAAGTAAAACTGTTAAAAGTTAACACAGTTTCGCAGTAAAGATGAATTAAATAATGGAACGCCTTCAGATTTTAAAACTCAGGATGTTGGCAGGAAAGTGAAAATAGCGATTCTCAAAGATCGTAATTTGAAAGTGTCTATTACTGCTAAAGCATTAAATATATCAGAATCAATAATTATACATGGTAAACTAGGCATAAATAAAGTTACAGAAACGTTGATTACGACATTATTAATACCCGAAAAATAGCTTAGGCAGCGAATTTTTAAAATTATCTTTGTATGCAGATTTCGACTTTGTCTCTTAGATAGCGGTAGGAGAAAATTCCAAGCAATGGTTACATATGGGTTCTCCACTTACACATAATATTCAGCTGGGGAGTTCATGGTCGTCATATTTTGGTATCAAGCAGCAGTTATTTTTGTTGAATCCATTTTTAACCATACTACAATAACTTTACTAATGGACTCAAGGTTGTTCAAACCAAAAATGGTGTAAAAATGAGAGTTGCAGATTTTAAATGAGATCGTATTAGCTCTCAAGATAAACCTTCCCTTCCATTTATACAATAATCAGGGCTGAGGCAAGGGTAAGGGCATACAGGCTGAAACAAAATAAGGTCTGGTGGACTAGACCTTTCCTCGCAGATACCAGCATTAAAGGTATGTGATGAACTCATTGATGGAGATAAGCAGTGACACCATGCCAAGAACCTATAACTTTAATAGACTCTACACCATTCAAGCTGACTGGAAGGTAGGATTTGATCCATTGCTAAGTCAGTCAGGAAACCTCGTTTGGTTTACAGATTTGTTTAAAGCTGATCATGACATAGGAGTCAGAATCCACGGAGTCACGTCCAGACTCAACATAAGTCTGGCACTGGGGCAGTACACTCGTTTTTTTTTAGGCAGGAATACATGTTTTTTAAGTGAATCTGAAGAGGGGTTATAGGAGCTGCACCATTTTCATGTTTTCCGACAGTTGGGTAGATAACATCAAAACAGGTCTGGGATTGTCTTCAAAATTAGGACACCAGGGTAACCTAGGGAGTTAAAAGTGGACCAATTTGCAAGACAAGGGTCTGCTACCACATTTATTGTGCCGGAACCAATATTTCGCATTACTAAGGTTCCTATTCGTGGGTGGCTATCCTCGTGGATAAACCATCAACACCATCCTAGGATGGTGTTGATGGCTGATAGGACTAATAATCAGCTCTTCATCTACACCCAATGGGTATCTAAGTGAGGGAGAGGAGGAAACAGCCTCACACATCATCTTCGAATGCGAAGCTCTAACGTACTGAAGAAATCTTTAAGGATCGATCAATCGGAAAAGCCTATACCCAGAGGAGAAATTAGTGAACAAGCTGGTAAACTTAGTTAGGACAACCTGTTCACATAAAACAGATATAACTGAAGACGCAATAAGTCACTAGGAGGCAGTGTAAGGACTTTTCAACTCTAGCCTGCTATGTCATTCAATCAGTCAATCGAGCAAAAGGGGGTCAAGATGTTGATCGTTCTGAAAGCTTAACTGCTGGTGTAACGAAATAAGCAGCGCATTATATCCTAACTCATACCTCGAAGATATGAAAATTGTCAGCAAGGTGGGTGCTAACTCGCAGGAGCAACGCTTGATCATATCACAGCAGTGTTTGGCTCTCTATGAGTCAAATCCAACTGAGTTTTGTGGTGGTTTGTTACTGGGGATGAGTCCTGGATCCACTTTTATGCGTCCGAGGGCAAATAATAATTGGAACAATGGAAAAGAGAACCAACAACGAAAAAAACGAAGAACTTCCCATGTGCAGGTAAAGTAATAAACAATATTTTTTGGATCGCTAAAGAATATTGTTGGTAGATTATCAAGAATAGCGGCATGTTTAACACTCAACATTATGTCATTTTCTGAAACACTTAAAACGCCAAATTATAGAAAAAAGGCCCAGTCTGTTAAAAAATAAAGTCGTCTTGCATCGGGACAACGATTCCAGTAACAAGGCATCATGAAAATGACCAGCCCTTAATTTTCTAACGGTAAATTTTAAAAATCAGAAATTTACGTTCGAAATGAGAAAAACTATTTGAAATTCAATATCCGACGTCTCAATATAATTTGAAAAAAAAAATAGAAAGAGTAAATTAATATTTTGGATATATTATATAATACACGAAAAAATAGAAGAGAAAAACATCTGCTACAGAACACTAACAGAGGTGTGTATTTTCTATAATGAGGGAACAATATGTACCAATCCTCTTCTTCTGTTGTAATTTGGTAACATTGTTCGTTCCACAGCACTACAAGAATGATATAATCTAAATAAACTACAAAAATTGATTTTCAAATTTTTTAATTGTCTATGATACAGGCACTACAGTATAATAGCAGGAGCGTACGAGATAAATATTATTATTAAACTATAACTGTCAATGAGATTATTTAAAAATGAAATTTATCATTTCTATATCTCAGAAAACAGGGAATCTCAAGCTTCTCATTTTTGCTTAAAATGTATTTTATATAGTTAAAATTTATAGTGTTCCGTTTCCCAAAACAAATGAAGTAGTTAGTTAACAATCTCCTGTATTTCGTTTTCATATTCTACCTACCCGAAGTTGGAGCATGTCTGTAAAACATGAAAAACTGGAATATAGGACATGTAAGTGTCAGATGTATATTGTGGATAATACGATCTGTCATTATGTGAAAATAACATATCTCATAGGATATATCTCAAAAATTATGGACACTTTTCACAAAATTTTAAAAAATGGTATCACGTCTAGAGATATATTAAAAATAAACACTTTTAATTTTATTTTATGGCTTTTTAGGTTCTGAGATAAGAGAGTGGTAGTATGATTGGGTATTAAGTTTCTGAACATATCTTTATATCCTAACAATTATTTGCTTACAACATTAAAATAAATGCAAAACATAACAGTAGAGTATATTATATTACTTGGTTACCTAATATATTTAAAACAAAGTTTTAATCTATTTTTTTTTCAAAATCTTTACTCGTCTTATATATTTTACATAAAATTTGACCTTAGCAAAAAAAAGTTAATAAGGTGCGATCTCTATTATCGGGAATAAACTTTTATTGAAAAACAAATAATTTATATACATATATATATATATATATATATATATATATATATATATATATATATATATATATATATATTTAGTTGGTTATTTTCTTGGGAATATGGTTCATTTTTATATTGAAACTACATATATACAGTAGTCATACTTATTGTATATATATATTTTTATTTTTCAGGACGTTTCGATTCTTTCGAATCTTTTTCAACTGATGCGGATGCTACAAAAATGTACATTTTTAATATTATTATATATGGATAAAGAGGTTAAAAACTTACCATTAAGAACAGAGATTTTTGTTTTGTTTTTAGTAGTCCCGATTATAGAAACAACTGCATCAAAAAAGCAAAAGAGGTCCTTATGACAAGGTCTTACCCAAACAAACTAATTAATAAAATTTTTAAAGAAAGGCTAGAAAAATACAAACATGGAAACACTAAAACAGAAAATTTAGAACACAATAAAACCAAAAAACAATATCTTTCCTTGCCATACATACCAAAACTTTCCGAAAACTTTCAAACTTTTTTTTAAAACCTTATATAACCACTAGTCATAAGGGCCATAATTTACTTAAAAGCAAATTAAAAAGTGACATTCTAAAAAACAGAAAATCAAATATTGTCTACCAAATACCCTGCAAGGATTGTCCATCGAATTACATCGGCCAAACTAGTCAGTATCTGCAAAATCGTCTAAATGGACATAAATATGACAAAAAAAATATTACAGCCCTAAAAAAACACGAAATGAAACACAAGCACACCTTTGATTATGAAAATACAAAAATCTTGAAAACTGAAACTAACAAAGGAAAACGAGAATTTTACGAAATGATTGCAATAAAAAAAATCCGAATGCCATAAACGATAAAACAGACATCAATAATTTAAATCAAATTTATTTCAACATATTAAAATAAACCAATATAAGGGAATTTCTAAAATAAATAAAACAATAAATAAGAATAATTCTCCGCTTTCAATTCCTCTAAATTAAATCACGATATTTTTTCAGAAAAATATCACTTCAATTAAAAGACCCAAACTTTTTACGCCACTTAAAGTGCCTAAAATATACACCATCTGGGTTCCACATTCAGTCAAGTCAAGGCAGTTATAGGGTTAAAAATGTAGTGTCCATTCTTCTAATTGGCCTTTTAAAAATACTTTTAAAAAGTTAATATACAAAAGAGTGAGTGATTACAATTGGTTTGTGATGTAATTAACTTTTGTTTAAAACAAAAATCTCTGTTCTTAATGGTAAGTTTTTAACCTCTTTGTCCATATATAATAATATTAAAAATGTACATTTTTGTAGCATCCGCATCAGTTGAAAACGATTCGAAAGAATCGAAACGTTCTGAAAAATAAATATATATATATATATATATATATATATATATATATATATATATATATATATATATATATATACAATAAGTATGACTACTGTATATATGTAGTTTCAATATAAAAATGAGCCATATTCCCAAGAAAATAACCAACTAAAAATATATTTAATGGTTCAAGAAAAATTAATTCCTATATTATATATATATATATATATATATATATATATATATATATATATATATATATATATATATATATATATATACAACAGCAGCCTAGTCTAAGGCCGGTGTTGTGGCCATAAATGTGGTAAATTTCGTGTTAATATATACATGTACATAAATTGTTAATTCGTTCTTCATATCAGTATAAGCATTGCCTAAATAAAAAATAAATATAGTACAGTCACTGCAGGCTTTCCCCTCAGAAAAATTTCAACCTTCGTCGATTTGCCTTAAATGTATTTTGGTGAGTAGTTAGAGGGTGTCTCAAGTAAGAAAAGTGACATAGTGGTGACTTGCGTTTTTTCCCTGGGGGTGGATGCCACCACTTCTCCAGGGTGGAAATTATTTGATCAAAAATAACTCCAGAAATCGATAAAGGAACAAATTCTAAGCAAAATTCATTCTAAAAAGTTTTTTTGATAGGACAATATTTTTTGAGTATATATAAATAACTCCAAAACTATGCCTTTTTCCAAAGATATTGTTCTGACAAAAATTGAAGCTAATAAGTAAACAAAGAGATTGTTTTTTTTTTACGAACATTGTAAGTTGAATCCAAAGTGACTTATAGGTAGTTAAAGGGATCATTTTTTTTTGGTGAATACTCGAATCCAAGTGTTCGAGGTTAAATAATGGGAAATATATACATTTTTCGGAAAATACCTATAGGAAACTTGGAAAGATCTTTCAAATAAGCTCTGAATGGAGTCTATTGCATTAGAACTAAGCGAATTGTGATGAAAATAAGACGGGACTCTTGAATTTTTTAAGAAAAAGTGAGAAATAAAAGCTACGCCATTTCCACCAAAATTGAAATTTATAGTAATTCCTGTAGGATTTACTTTATTTTAGTATAAATAATGAGCTCAAAAACTTTGACTGGTTTAGAGTGCTTATTTTTTTTAAAAAGTATGATTTAAAAAAACAGAATTTTCCAAATTTCTTTAAAAATTTCTTTTTTTGTATAATAACTCTAAAACTACTAAATATAAGTGAAAAATGGCTGATAACAAAAATTTAGGTTTTCTCTTAACAAAAGTTTTTTGTGGGTTGGAAATTCTGTTGTGGTTGTTTTTTTCGTTATAAACAAATATAATAACTCTTCGACAGTTGTTGATACCGAAATGCCGATAAGTCGACGTGATAGGTGAGATTATGGCGTATTTTTTGAAAAAAAAACAATAGCTGTTGCGTTGTTTATTATTAAGGGATTTCCAAATTTCTTTAAAAATTTCTTTTTTTTTGTATAATAACTCTAAAACTACTAAATATACGTGAAAAATGGCTGATAACAAAAATTAAGTTTTCTCTTAAACATTTTTTGTTGGTTGAAAATTCACAGTATGTCAATAAATTATATCATAAACAGTATACAAATATTTTGTGCACTTTTAATGTGCGATTTTATTTAATACTTAAAAATAATTTTTCCATGATTTTCGACTTAAGGGATGGTTTCTATTGGATATCATAAATCATGCTTCAAAATGTTAAAGAATATTTTTCTACTTAACTAAATAAGATTTCCACCGATAGAACGTTTAAATTTGTATTTTTTCTATAATTTCTTGCAGAAGGGGTGGATTTTCCCCTAAAATGCGAAAAGTGCAAGTCGAGCACATGTCACTTTTGAAGTTATGAGCAAAATGTTAAAGAATATTTATTCTACTTAACTAAATAATATTTCCACCGCCAGAATGCTTAAATTTGCATTTTTTTTCAATTTCTTGCAGAAGGGGTGGATTTTACCCCTAAAATGCTAAAAGCCCAAGTCGAGCACATGTCACTTTTGAAGTTAAGAGCAAAATGTTAAAGAATATTTATTCTACTTAACTAAATAAGATTTCCACCGATAGAATGGTTAAATTTGATTTTTTTTTTTAATTTCTTGCAGAAGGGGGGATTTTACCCCTAAAATGCAAAAAGCGCAAGTCGAGCATATGTCATTTTTGAAGTTAAGGGCAAAATAAGCTTGATTCCAAATTTTCATGAAAATTGATGGAGATTCAAAGAATTCCAAGGTAATAGCTTATTTTTACCTCCAGTGACTGTATTAATAAATAATTTTGCTGTTTAATTGTGAAAATTAAAACTTATCTCTCAAAATATCTACATACAGCTGATAAAAATGTATTTTTTTGCTACAAATATTGATGACGTGATATAAAATTTTAATTTGATCACTAAATTAAATCAACTATTAAAAGGCTTATTTATATTTAGAGTTGTAACTATTATACTATTGAACACTTACTGAAGAAGAACAATGTTTGCTTTGGGTGAACGAGAAAAAGTGCTTCTGAATATTTCAACGATCCGTTGTATCCGTCTGTGGGTCAGTAACGGAAACTTCTCAAGAACAAAAAAATATATTATAACATTTGAGATTCCCAAAATTAAAAACAAACAAATAAAACAATAGTAGTAACTGTTGTCTACTTTAGGTTCTATAGGTTTTACCACTCTTGTTGGCACTGGAAAAATACCGTTTCGTTTTGGTCTGATTGGTGGAGCAACTTCCGGTATAGAAGAGTATGAAGTATTTGTAGAACTTGTTTGAACTGAATCGTGCTGGTTTCCACGCTCATTAATAGGACTTAAGTTTGGTCGTCGACCTAACAAAAATTAATATTTTATTTAAACTGAATTTAGCAAAATAAAAATAGAGGAATTTGATGTATGACGTTTCGGAAGGTGTGAGTTTCACCGAAAGGTATTATTGTATACAAGGTGTTTCTCCAAGAACTTTATTGATCGATTATGGGAAAACTATGATTAGAAAGAGTTTGAAAATTTGACAGTGTATTAACGTGCATGGGGGACAGCCGGCTAAAATATTTTCAAGATGGCGTCATTTCCAGTTATATCGGAAGTAGATGTCAACTTGCTTCTAAATGGAACACCATACATATTATTGCATTTTTGATTTCTACGTAAAATTCTAGAGATATTTGATGTACAGGGTGAGTCAACGATTGGATGAAGTAGGTTTGTGCCTTTTCGGTGAAATTAACAAAGAAACTATATTTATTGTTTGATACAGTTTATTTTTACGCAGATTTTAAAAATATTTAGGACTCTACAGGGTGAGCCAAAAAACTAGGACAGCATAAAGTTGTATTTTTTTAAATAGAACACCCTATATACGAATCATATTTTCGATTTAGCTTATAATTTTAAATCTTTTTTATTAAGGGTTTACTATAACAAAACTTTATAGTTTCTGAGATAATTAAGTTTAAAGAAAAAAAATCACATTTTCAAGCATCAATTCAATCCTAAATAACGTTTTCAATTTTGTGACAAATATATTCAAATTTGGAATTTAGCAAGGCCAAGGACAAGTTAACATAATTTTTACCTAATATTTGCAATAAAAGCTACAGGGTGTTGAACACATCGGCTCAAATTTGAACAAGTTTAAATGAATAAATATCTTTTTTTTAAATGGTACACCCTGTATATTTTCATGTTATTTAATAGAGTAATAAAAACCCTAAAAGTTTTGTTCAATATATCCTATACCTATTTATAATAGTTTTTGAGATATTTCAGTTTTTCTTATTTTCCATACTTTTTTACAGAAATAGTCTTCATTATCATAGTAGCCATGTAAAATAATAAAAATAAACTACAGAAACAAACAGAATGTGGTTAAATATGATGAAATACATTATTCGTTATATTACAACGGCAATAGTTTAATTAAACATAATGTGAAAAAATTAACACAACAATAACGACAAGGCAAATACATATTTATTTTATACTAAATTGAAACAAAAAAATTACCTATTAAATACTGAGATTAATTATTTCTTTTTAATAAGTGTTCGAATAAACGACCCTCTTGTGCAATGCACAAATTTAGTCTTTTTTGCGGATTTTCTCGGACCTTGGACAAAATTAGTGGCGTTATTGTTCTACAGGTATCCCTAATCCTGTTTCGCATAACTTCCACTGTTGTTGGTGGATTAACATACACCTTATTTTTAATATAACCCCATAGGAAGAAATATAATGGAGTGATGTCGCAAGACCTTGGTGGCCACTCAATGAAACCCCCACGTCCAATCCATTTTTGCGGATATCGTTGGTCCAAAAACGCACGAACTTCACGATGGTAATGCGGAGGCGCACCATCGTGCTGGAACCACATACTGTCGAGCTCACCCCTATCGAGACCTTGAAGCAGTTGGGGTAGTTCTTCTTGTAGAAAGTTCAGGTAACTATGGCCATTTAGTGGTTCATTAAAAAAGTGGGGTCCAATAATTCGATTATGATGAATACCACACCAAACATTTAATGACCAGTGGTTTTGATGTTGCACCTCTCTAATCCAAAATGGGTTTTCTGTGGCATAATAATGCATGTTGCGTCTATTTACGGCACCGTTACTTCTAAAAGTAGCTTCATCACTAAACATTACCTTGCATAATAAATTTGGATTTAATTGAATCTCCGCATTTATTGTACGACAAAAGTTTACACGACTTTCAAAATCCTGTCCATGCAATTCTTGGTGTAATTCCATGTGATATGGATGATACCTATATTTCTTGGTAGTACGATTAGCGGTGGATTGTGATGTTTCACATAATGCTGCTAACTGACGGCTACCAATATAAGGATTTTCCTGAACATTTAACAATACTTGTAGTTCTTTTTCTTCATTAGTTACTGGTTTGTTGACCACTTTACGTTTTGGATAATCAACAGTACCAGAAGAATCAAATCTTTGCATTAAGTTTTAAAAAGTATGGGTATTAGGCTGGCGTCGATCAGGATACTTCATTTTGTAAATTCTTTGAGCAAGAAGGCAATTTTTTTGAGCCTCTCCTATTGTATAAATCATATCTATTAACTCATTCTTTGGAAAATTCATTTTACAATATAAGATGAATGCAAAAAAAACCAAACTACACTACATAAAAACCAAAAGAAGTGATTGCGGTTATAAATTTAATACACAGAAAAATGTTCTTTTACATTGTTTTTGCCATGGCTACTATGATAACGAAGACTATTTCTGCAAAAAAGTATGGAAAATAAGAAAAACTGAAATATCTCAAAAACTATTATAAATAGGTATAGGATATATTGAACAAAACTTTTAGGGTTTTTATTACTCTATTAAATAACATGAAAATATACAGGGTGTACCATTTAAAAAAAAGATATTTATTCATTTAAACTTGTTCAAATTTGAGCCGATGTGTTCAACACCCTGTAGCTTTTATTGCAAATATTAGGTAAAAATTATGTTAACTTGTCCTTGGCCTTGCTAAATTCCAAATTTGAATATATTTGTCACAAAATTGAAAACGTTATTTAGGATTGAATTGATGCTTGAAAATGTGATTTTTTTTCTTTAAACTTAATTATCTCAGAAACTATAAAGTTTTGTTATAGTAAACCCTTAATAAAAAAGATTTAAAATTATAAGCTAAATCGAAAATACGATTCGCATATAAGGTATTCTATTTAAAAAAATACAACTTTATGCTGTCCTAGTTTTTTGGCTCACCCTGTAGAGTCCTAAATATTTTTAAAATCTGCGTAAAAATAAACTGTATCAAACAATAAATATAGTTTCTTTGTTAATTTCACCGAAAAGGCACAAACTTACTTCATCCAATCGTTGACTCACCCTGTACAATGTTCTAAACTTAAGTCTCACCGTTTTGGACATATTTAAATTTTAATGTCAAAAATGACGTTTGAAGACTGAAACTTAGCTATAAATTTTTCCAATAAGGAAGTCTATATTATTTAATTTGGGTTAGTTTTCTTGTAGACGAAGATCGATTTAAGTAGTCTTTTTATGATATTTTGAAAATTATGAGTACAGAGTGGTCAAAAAAGAAGAATAAAAATTGTATTTAAAAAATCGTCAAAAGTCAATTTTTTCAAATAGAAAGCACTTATTTTTATAAATTAATCATATTAAGCAATAAAAATAAGGGTTGTCTATTCCAAAAATTTTCAGGTTTCAGAATATTGACAATTCAACGTTTTTATATTGTAAAAATGCTATACGGCTTTTAAGTTTTGTTATTAGTTGGCCATGACGGCGAGGCGTGGCGAAAATAAAACAATCTAACCCTACAGAATTATCACTATTTCTTGCCATTTCACATTCATTAATAATAATTATGCCGGGGCGATTAAATTACACCAACGAAAATTATTTAAACTTATTTATTATTTATAAAAAAGCAAGAATTTACAAGATCTGTGTAAGACCGATACTGACCTACGGCGCAGAAACAAGAAATGAAACAACAAAGACAAAACAAATTATGAGGACCACAGAAATGAAAACGCTGAGAATGATCACGGGAACAAGTTTAAGTGATAGAATAAGAAACTCAAAAATACGAGAGGACAGCGGAGTGGGGGATATTGTGAAGTGGGTTCGAAACCGTCGTAGGCAGTGGAGAGATCACGTGGAACGAATGGACGATGACAGACTAGCAAAAACCGTGATGAGAGAGAAACCAAACACCAAACGGCCGCCTGGACGGCCTCCACTGTAAGAAGGCAATGTTGTGTGTTTGGTGGGACAGAACGGGAATCGTTCACTGAGAAATAATATCAAACGGGATTTGCTATCGGTGAAATGACGACGTTGAGTGTCAACACTGGCGGATTTCCTACAAAAACGGCAAGCGATACGAAAAGACAGAGCAGAAAGAACCATATCGTTTTCTACCATAATAATGCGTGTGGTGTCCTCGAATCTATCACCAATAAGGACTGGAAACTGCTTACCTATCCGCCATATTCTCCCACAGAAGCACCTACGGACTATTAGGTCAATCGCTGAAAAATTGGCTCACGAAAAAAATTTACGAACGACTTGGATGACTTGGTAGCCGCCGTCAGAGTGGATTGCCTTTAAGAACAGCAACTTCTTCGCCCGTGGGATCGATAGGCTGCCAAGCAAATAGAAAGCAGTAATTGAAGTAGATGGTGAATATTATTTTATTTAAAGGTGTTTTTGTTAAATGTTATTTTTGTTGAAAAAAGCCCCAATAATTAAGCACTAATGTAATATGATATACATTTACTATATATATATATATATATATATATATATATATATATATATATATATATATTTATATATATATATATATATATATATATATATATATATATATATATATATATATATTTATATATATATATATATATATATATATATATATATATATTTATATATATATATATATATATATATATATATATATATATATATATATATATATATATATATATATATATATATAATCTCTCTGCGATGACATCAACATAGAAGACATATTTTACCAGTACGGAATTTTTTGGGGTTTGGAAAGAGGGAATAGTGCAAAAGTTGGGTGAGTAAAATGTATGGGAATCGATTTTAAACTTCAGTTCAGGAATCTTCGCGTTCACCATGATAAAATTCAAGCAGGAAGTATTGACCTAATGAAATGCAACTTTCTTCTTTGCTAGACTTAGCTCATTTTTCTTGATTCTGATTTATCTAGTTCGGAAGGGTCCCGTTTTTTCCTAAATATTCCACCAACAAAATTTTTTAACGCCCCAAACAGTATCCGTGATCCTCCCTGTAGACAGGATGCTCTTTGCCTTTTTTAGTATGGGTTTGCCCTGCTATTTTACTGTTACGATTGTCTCAGTCTCTGGTATATAGTGATTAATCTAGGACTTGTCTACAAAAACAGCTGCAGCGAAAAGTCTGCTGGGTTGATCTCGTAGAGAACCAAACAATTTTGTAGCTTTTGGTCTAAAGTCAACAAAGGTAACATTTACATTACTGAAAATTTTCTCATACCTAAGATATCAGTAATATTTCAGCAATCACAGTTACCTCTATCAATATTGAGGACCCTTAGGACGACTCTGAAGAATGTCTAGTATCTTGAATGCTGGTATAGTTATAAATGAAGAAATAGACCATTCTGTTATAGCTTCTAAGTTTGCGTGTACGAGATCAATCTTTCTTAAGAAAAATATTTGATCCAGCTATACACTTTGATTTTTTTCATCCTTGGAAGACAATAGAACTTGAAAATAATACAAAATAGCTTTCCCAAAACTCAGGTGATACTAAAGAAAGATCGCACGATCAAAATAGTGTTAAGAACGCCATCTTTAGGGTAGCCCGAAAATTTTTCGTACTATTTCTGTATTAAATTTATAATAACCTATACAATGTTACCGTGGCTTTCTTTACCTGCACTGTTTTAAGCCTAGTATGAGGGTGGCGAGTTAATATTCTATGTTTTATTTAAATTGCAAATTCAGGCGAGACAAATAATGATTAGTGCGTGTGAGGTATGTGATTTGCTGATTTATGTAATGTTATGGTCGATCGGTGATAAATTTCTATGGTCCCCGGGCGGGAACTGTACCAGGTGTACACAGTGATATTTCTTCGATTTGAGTAGTCTTAATTTTGAGCTTATTTTTTAGGCCACTTGAGCCCAACAACAAATTAAATACACATGAGTCTTTGTGATCACTTATTGCGAAACTTTAATTTAGCAGAATAATGATTGTACATTCAAAGCTATATGTAGTTTTTATTTAAATTCTGAAGTATTTTATTATTCATATGTATTTTGAATCCCTTCACGCATTTGAAAAAAAGGAAAACTACCGCTTTTATTTGATCTATTTACGTATTTTCTCAAGTTCATTAATTTTTACTGACCTGTAGGGTATACAATTGGTGGTTCGTAATATACAGATAATTTAACGTCATCTTCTACATCAGGATTTTTAGGTCTGTTGAACCTATGATTTGGTGGAATTATAGGGGGAGGAGGAGGACGTTTAAACTGAGTTGCTTTCTCTAAAGTAACCATTATATCTGCTAACTGATTTTTAATAGAAGAAAAATCGAAATCATCTGTCGAATTGTTACTGGCTTCTTGTTTTTCTACATTTTTCCTTGTTTGCTCATTTTCCTGAGAATTTTTGAAAATATTAAGAAACCGTCCTGGGTTCGAATGGAGAAGGTCAATAGCTTCCATGAGTTCAGTTTTGCTACTGTCAGAGAGTTCGAAACTATTTATGTGTATGCTAAATCGCTGAAATAATAATATTAAATTTATTTTTTCAATATAAATAAATTGATTCTCAAAAAAAATCATCGAAAAATATTTTTAGCTTTATTTCCACTTGTAATTTCAATACATTCAAGCCAATTTTGATAAGCTTATCAGATTCGAAAAATTGCCTTATTTAAATATCACTAACGAGTTATTAGAAAATTTTTTACGTAAATTCCGCTGACATACTTAGTTTTTTTTTCTAAAGGCATTAAATTTTGAGTTATAAACCAAACTTATGTGTATTTATTATAATTTATATTACCACAGCACGACGTGAAATTAATGCCGAATAATAGTAATTTTTTGTAGATTTGGGTCGTTGATTTAGAATTGCTACATCACATTAGGTTTTTTAAATATCCTAACCTAAAAATGCAAAAACGCGATTCTGGCCTATATATTTGAGGTTATGTATCAATGCGACATTTTTCCCCGAAAAATTATGTGTAGCTTCTTAAAATATAAGCCTTAGTCTTTCAAATGCCGTTCAGTTTATACACATATCTTTCTTTTTCTTGAAGATATTCAATTTTGAAAATTTTAAATTACATGAATCTTTTAAGTTTTGGAAACTTTCACCTTTCGTGAATAATAAACTTTTAAGCGACAATTCTGATAAACCATGGATTTTTTGAGGCTATCAAAGCATCGTTCAAGCCAAATTAATCATTAGTTTTGCAAAATAAATTTGTTTAAACAATTTTTTTAAACAAACTATTGCAAAATTCGTTATTTTTTTTTAAATAAATGCTTTCATTGTATTTTACAAAAATAAATACGTTTAAATGAGTCGTTATCGGTATTACAATATAGTTTGTTGTAAACAAAATCATAAACAATTAATTTTGCAATTTAAAACAAAAACTTTTAAACGATTCCACTGAACAACAGCAAAAAAGTATCTAAAGTGAAATCGACTAATCTTACCATTTTTGGTGTGCTAAAACCGAAACTAAACTTATCTTTTTAACATTAGTTCAAGTTTTAGAGATACGTGATTTCATGTCTTCCTATATATTAACAATGTAACTGCAAGAATGCACGTGGTATATTTGTATTGTTATAACAACAGAGGGATACGACGTTCACTAATATACGTTTTCCCCAAGAAATTTTGCACAACTTCGCAACACCGCGTGTGGGATCTCCAGGGATGACCCCCATATACGACATCCCAACCCCCAGAGCTTAAAATAAGGGAGATAGCCATTTAACCCAATGTAAATCGACTTTTGTGTCTGCTTTGTACTGAATAGCCCCTGTGTACAAAAAAATAACAAACGCCACTATTGAGAATATTATGGAATTGAATAGAAAATTCTCGAACATTCTATAAAAATGTAGAAGACGTATTTGGGTATATAAGCAATTACAAAGCGGAGGAAGTAGTCAGTCAAAGTTAGTGAGTCTAATCGAATAGTTGAGATTGTAAGATGTCTCGAAAGTGTGTAAACAATCAAGATTACTTCTGTTGTGTTTGTGGTGTGGTAACTTTTGCGTCTCAGAAGCGGTCTATTACCCCATTGATAAAAGAGCATATAGCTTTATTTCGGTTGCAATATTGGGGATCAAGGCAACCAGTGGGCGCCACATATGCGCTGTAATGCATGTGCTTCAAGTCTAAGAAACTGATTAAATAGTAAAAATCGATCTATGCGGTTTGCTATCCTAATGATCTGGAAAGAGTCTTCAAATCATGTTAATGATTGCTATTTGTGCATCATACCTCGTATTGGGCAAGGCACAGGTATATCCAAGAAGAAAAAGTCGGTTATCAACTATCCAAATATACCACCTGACCTAGGCCTCATAGTGACGAACTTCCTATTTCAGAACCCCCAGAAGCATTCACTTACGAATCAGATAATAACGATACAACGATTTCTTAAGAAGAAGATATGCTATCAGCATCAAAAGATTTTACACCTAGCATATTATACCGCCAACCGCACAAAATAACCCATTCAGAATTAAATGATCTTGTGAGAGATTTAGAACTTCCAAAAAGTAAAGTAGACTTACTAGGATCAAGATTGCAGCAGCAGAACTTATTAGAAGACACGTTTTAGTATGTGTTTTTCCTAAAGGCAGTAAGAGCCTAGCACCATTTTTTTAACATGGAAAAGCACATGGTTTTCTGAAATAACATTTGCGGTTTATGGGTCGGTTTAAATATAAACTACAACCCACAGGAAAGGAGATTTTTATAGACAGTCCAACATTGAGTTTAAAAGCAGTACTATTGAGTATGGGAAATATTTTACCGTTCTGTTGGATATGCAGTTCACATGGAAGAATCATACGACAATATGAAGTACCTATTGACAAAAATAAAATACCATGAGCACCAATGCCAGATCTGTGGCGACTTAAAGGTGATTGCACTTGGGTTGCAGTTAGGCTACACAAAGTTTTGCTGTTTTTTGTGTGAATGGGACAGTCGGACAACGGTACTTCATTACAAGAGAAAAGATTGGTCCGTTCGACAACCATTAGAGCCAGGTGAAAAGAATGTACAACATATGCCATTGGAACACCCCAAAGGGATTTTATTGCCATCATTGCATATCAAATTGGGCCTAATGAAAAACTTTGTTACGGCACTGAATACAGATGGGCCAGCTTTTCAGTATCTGCGTCAGAAATTTCCAAGGCTAAGTGAAGCAAAAATTAAAGAAGGTATTTTTGTTGGACCACAGATTCGAAATATCTTGAATGACAAATATTTTGACAGGACTCTATCAGAAATTGAAAAAAATACTGCGGAGCTGTAAGTGATGAGCACGGCGAACGCTTCCACTAGGAGATATCAACAATGAAAAAAAGGTATCAGGGAAAGTAGAATGCTTCCATACTTGCCGACTATTGGTGGACTCTTGTTAGAGATGCTCCAGAAACAATTCACACAAAAAAAGCAAAAAGATAGGATATTTAGTGATCCTACAAGTGTAAAAGTATGTATTTTTTATTATTTTAAATTTAAAATTAAAAATAGAATAAAAAAATTTGTTCTCGAAAATTCCAACTAAGTTTTTAAATTTATTGTAAGTTTTATATTCAGCGAAACAAAATTATCAAAAAAAAATGCACTTTTCAACAAATAAACTAAACTTTGTTGTGTAGTGTTAGAAAATAATTACGAATGTGTATCCATAATTCTCAAAACCGTATTCTACAAATACAAAGTCTACAAATGCATATCGTGAAAGAGTTTATATTTAAATTGCAAAATTTGTTATTTAATATTTTATTTATAACAAAATATATCATAATAACGATAACGACTCCTTTGAACGTATTTATTTTTGTAAAACGCAATGGAAACATTTATTTAAAAAATAATGAATTGTGCAATAATTTGTTAATACAAATTTATTTTGCAAAACTAATGATAAATTTGGACTGAGCGATGCTTTGATAGCCTCAAAATATTCAAGGTTTATCAGAAATGTTGATTGAAAGCTTATCGGTCACGAAAGCTGAATGTTTTCAAAACTTGAAAAATTCATGCAATTTGAAATTTTCAAAATTAAGACAAGAGTAAGACATACTTTAAGAAAATGTGTATAGTATTTTCAGAAAAAAAATGTTGCGATAATATATAACCTCAAATATAGTCCAAAATAGCATTTTTTGCACTTTTAGGTTAGGATATTTAAAAAATCTAATGTGATTCGAATTCATATTTAATGTACAAATTTCTCGTCGTGCTGTGTTATTGATAGCTCCATTTCATTTTTTTCAAGGTTTTCAAAAATGTATAATAGTTGATATTTGATTTCACTAAAAAATCTAAAATTTAGATTTTTTTTTTAAAAACTCGGACTTAAATTCATAGTAGGCAATGAAGATTGAATACATATCTTATTAATAATGAAAGTTTTGGTACAATGTCTTATTAGTTCCAAAGTTTCTGCGATTTTCTAAACATATTATGGTTTAAGAAAGATAATTTTATTTCTGCTGTAAATTTGGATTACTGACTGCGCCTACCGCGGCGCGGTAAAAAGCACAAATATTGGGTACCCAATGGGACACAACACCGTTCAGATTATATGATTTGCAGACGATGTTGCCTTGACAGCAGATAGCGAGGACAACTTACAAAGAATGCTTTTCCATCTCAATCGAACGGCCAAACAGTATATTATGAAGATATCTGTGGAGAAAACCAAAGCAATAGTAATAGCAAAAGAACCGGTAAAATGCAAACTAATGGTTGATGACAAACATGTCGAACAGGTTGGGAAGGTTAAATACCTAGGAGCACATATAACAAGTAACAGGGCAGTAACGGAAGTAGTACGCACACAGGCCAACAAAGCGGCCATGATATCAGGTCAACTAAGAGACATAATCTGGAACAATAAACATATGACGGTTGAGAGCAAAGCAAGAATTTACAAGGTCTGTGTAAGACCGATACTGACCTATGGCGCAGAAACAAGAAATGAAACCACAAAGACAAAACAAATTATGAGAACCACAGAAATGAAAACGCTGAGAATGATCACGGGAACAAGTTTAAGAGATAGGATAAAAAACGCAAAAATACGCGAGGACAGCGGAGTGGGGGATGTTGTGAAGTGGGTTCGAAACCGTCGTAGGCAGTGGAGAGATCACATGGAACGAATGGACGATGACAGACTAGCAAAAACCGTGATGAGAGAGAAACCAAACACCAAATGGCCGCCTGGACGGCCCCCCAAAAGATGGAGAGACAGCTGGATTTCGACCTCAAACGAGGATCGATGAGGCATTGTATAGATAACAGAACTTGGTTCTACCTAGAAGAAGAAGAAGAAGAAGAAGAAGAAGAAGAAGAAGCCTACCGCTTTATAGTTGCCATCACAATTTGACAGGATAAAATTTAATTAGGTTTGAAATAGTATAATAAAGATATTTCTTCATCTGCTGAGTATTTTTTAAAGTTTTAGTCAAAGACAGTTTAAAATTATAAAAATTATGATCAATTATATAACAGGTACCTATAATTGATATTTATGGCTATCAAAAAATTTTTCAGAGCTGCGATGAACAAGTGAAAACTTCTTTTGCATTATAGACATCCGGAAAGAAGGCAACCATATACAGACATATTTTCCAGATTAAACAATAATTCGTCGAATATGAAACCTTTACACAGCCACAGCCCAAAACGTATCTCAAATAAAATAGTCATTAAAAATAATAGCAAGTTTGTTTTTCAAAGACTGAACTGCCAAACTTTTTGCATTGCGAAGTTTACGTTTTAAAAAATCTGAAAAACTCATTAAAATCGGCTAAGCAGTTTTGGAATTACAAGTGTTTAAATATTATGCTATAAAATGATTTTCTCGTTTTTTTTTGATAAACAGTTTATTCATTTTCATGTCAAGGATTATTAATATAGGGTATCTCATCAAGAACTTGGTTTTCAAATAAATTAGACCTTAACAGCCAGATTCACTAAGAAGGTTTAAGACTTAAACCCAATCTAGTTGTCATGAAAAGTAGATCTTCGTAAAGTTTTGTTTTGCTTATGATATTGTCATAATTTATATTACCTATGCTAATAAATAAATGCTTATATAAAGATATTAAGGATACAAACCTTGAGATAAAGCTTTGAAATATGTAAGAAAAATAGTTGTGTAACGAAAATAAATAGATTTCTCCATTTTTGCCGATTCAGTAATAAAAGAAAATGATTTTTTTTATTCTTGTATTTTTAGGGTTCAAAACTTGCTAGACCTGTTGTTGCTCTTGTCAGTTTAAACACTCTGTTGTCTATTTAGAACTATTTTAAGGTTAGGTCATGTTAGTGAATTCGAAGATTTTTTTGAAATTTTATTGATTTACAGATTCTTTTATGTGTTGTATTTCTGTAGCAGAAAATTTGAAACACTTATAGAGGCATATACACTAGTGACCCCGAAATATTAAATTACGTGCGTAAATCTTTTTAAAAAAGAATCCAAAAATGTTTGGAAGTAAATGGAGGTCAACATGGGACATTTCGTTTAAAACGTCTCAGAGGGGGGCGCTAGAACCAATGTAATGTTTTCTCAGCTTTCTGTGGGTGTAGTTAGAGTTTTGTTCTGATCTTAAAAATATATATAACCTCGAAAGCCTGAGGATTTTCACATCGATATGGGTATTTTTCAGAATGGAAATTTTTAGTATTTTCGTGAAATGATGCGACACAATAACAAAATTAATATTTCAGTAAGAAACAAATAAATGAATTTGTTGCCGTGTTTAAAGAGTTGCCTAAAAAGTTTGTAAATATATTTTCTTTTAAGTGGGTGGAAAAAGGAGAGTAAATATAGGCAACCAACAAAGTTGTATGAAGCGAACAAGTCCACAAGCGCATAAATTGTATATGCGCGCACAAATTTTTGCCGCATGCCATACACAACGTAAATTTTGACTAATGTGGATGCGGCTTAACACAAAAGTCATACAGTGTCAGTTTATCGATGTTAAGAAATAGTAATAAATTAACATACACCTACAAAAATTTATTATATTACTGGATATAAAAAATAAATAAAATTTTTAAAATATCATTTTTACAAAAATATTTCAAAATCGCAGCCGAATATACATATGGGACTGCATATGGCCATTGACTAAATAACCCTAGACTTTTACCCCTTATGGATACCTTGGCAACTATTTTTGCTATTTTTGGCGAGGGCGCAAGATGAGAAATTTCTAAGTATTAAATCTCACTCATTCAATAAATTTAGTTATAGTAAATAGCAGTTAAAAAAAAAGCAAGAAATGAGACGATGCAGTGTTGCCATATTGGATAGTAAATATAAAATTCAGGAATAAGTTGCTAATCCCTCTGTTTATATTCATTTAAATTTACAAAGCAAATATAGCCATGAATCAGACAGATATTGATGAGTTTTTATGGATATGAAACCATACTATGTATTATGAATTTTTTTAGATTCAACGGCTGATATACTTGAGTTTTTGGAAATGTGAAATATGAAAAGGAGTTTGCTAAATTCGAACAGCTGTACCGATTTAAATGAAATTTTGTGCGTTGTGTTAAGAAAGTTTCTGCAATGGTCCTATATCATTTTGGTTGAACTTGATTCAGTAAAATCTAAGATGACACATATATTATTGCGGATAAAAAATTTATTTTTTTATTCCAAATGCTAGGGAGATCAACTGATTATAAATTTGGGATTTAGTTGGATCAGGTCAATAAAACAACTTATGGAATACTTTGCTGTATTTATCGATATTTCGACCTCTATGAGATCATCCTCAGGACTATACAGCTAGATCCTTGCGTACGAAATAAAAATAAAAATATTTCTAGGGAGTAATATGCTGGATAATTTAATTATATTTATAAATTGGGGAAGAACGGGCCCGAACCAAACAAAATATTATAAGATCATAAAAAGAAACCTACTAAACCATACTATAATTTCATTTGATTAATATCGTGAAAATAGAATTGTTTTAAAAATTAATGACTATATTATTAGGGAGTGGAGTATATAGTGGCTCTGTGCGCAAAATTGAAGCACCGTCTGATGTTTGTTCCTTTTTCTAGAAAATATCAGAAAACTCCATTCTGGAAAATACCTATATCTATGTAAAAAATCTTCTGCTTTCTATTTAGGTAAAAAATATTAAAAATGGCCGTTTCGAGATGTAATGTATTTTTAATCGAATTCCAAAAAAGGAGCTTCTGACTATCCCGGAGTGGCGGCACCGATTTGAATGAAATTTTTACATTTTGTTCAGGAATGTGCTGCGGTGGTCCTATATTATTTTGGAACAAATCGGTTCAGTAAAATCCGCTAAAGTCCTCAAAAAATTTTATTTTGCCCGATTTTCTCCAAATATGAGGTGGAAGAGTTTTCGGAGTCATAACGAATATAAAATCATTTTTAAAAAATGCAATAAGGAGAATCCAATATGGCGGCATATCTCGATTTTATCAAAAATTTGTAAAATGGAGTTTTGGATGGTGTCACTTATGAATTTAAAATTATTTAAACAAATTAAATATGGCTAATCCAATATGGCGGATTACAAATTTTATATCTCTCGATTTTGTTCAAAATTAGTATAGGGGATTTTAGATGATGTAAGCTACAAATATAAAATTATTTATAAAAAATTCAATATAGCGGATCTAACATGCCCCACTAAAAATTTAACATCTGTATATTTTGTTAAAAATTGGTGCAGGAGGGTTTCTGAGAGTATAAATAACGAATTTAAAATTGTATTCAAAAAATTCAATATTTCCAAATTATGTCCAAAGCTGGTACTGCAGGATTTTTGAGAGTGTAGATTAAGATTCAGTTAAAAGTTGAAAATTATTTTTTTGATATTTAGTATGGCGGATCCAATAAGGTGGGTTGAAAATTTTACGTTATTTACATTTTTCTCAAAATTGTTATTAGGAAGTTTTCGGAATTGTAAGTTATGAATCTGAAGTTAATTTTTTACAATTTAATATGGCACATACAATATGGGAGATTAAAAATTTAACATTTTTTCGATTTTGTCCAAATTAGTATTGGGGGATGCTTGGAGCGTATATTAAGTATTTTAAATTAATTTATTTAAATTCAATATGCAGGATAAAATATGTTCGACTAAAAAATTTACATGTATTAGTTCTTTCAATATCGGTATTGGGAGGTTTTGGAGGTATAGGTTACGAATCGAAAATTCATTTCTTAAAATTCAAGTTAGCGGATTTACTATAACAGACTAAATATTGGTTTGGTATAATATCATTCAAAACTAGTATTTGAAGAATTTTCGGAGTCAAAAAATTTTTTTGTTGTTCAAGTTAGTATTGTCTACAACTTTGGGTAACATGAGTATTTTTTTACGACCTTAGAAACTCAACTCAATTCAAAAAATAATATAAATTTTTATATGAAATTGAAATTTTTGAAGTTGGCACCAAATTATTACTACTAAATGAAACAAATAACTACTAACATGAGATACATTCAAGCTATGGTAAAAAAGCAATTACAAATAAAGTATTTCTCAGTTCTATTATGCGAGTTAGGTATTAATTTGGCGCCGACTTCAAAAATTTTAATTTAATATCTAAATTTGTATTGTTGTTCGCTTTTTAGTGCTTTTTTAGAAGTCTGTTTTTTTTTTCATTTAATTTTTTCAGGGCAGAAACTCAAAATTTTTAGAAATCTATTAGAACAGTCGTTTATATTATCTTTAATATCGAAAATACTGTGATTTGGTAGTAGTCGTGCGCCGCACATGGAGGTGTGAGGCAAAATATCTCATATGTAGAGGAGTAAATGTCAAAAATATCCTAAAATCTATCATCCTGCCGCCTTACTCCTCCACCAGCCTTTTATTAAAATTTTCCAAAAGTTTTCCCGATATCATCTTCTTACTTTTTAAAATTCGCACCCTCCAAACGGAGTAATTTTTTCTTTAAATATGAGCTAAACTGTCAGTTAAATAACCACCCTTTTAATGATATTTCGGAATTTGGAGCTCAATTTCTTCAATCGTTTCAGGATGGTTCGAATACACCTTATGTTTTAAAGAGTCTCTAAGAAAGAAATCCAACCTGGTTAAATCGCAACTTGTTGGTCGACAATTTGGGTCTTCAAAACGTGAAATGACACGACCTAAGAACTTAACATGCCATGGTGGTGGTCACCATTGATAGTTACCAAGATACCGTCATTTTTACAAAAGCACGCTCGATGATCCTTCCTGCTCACATGGCACACTAAACCGTCCCTTTTTGAGAATGCATTGGAAGTTCTTACAAGGCATATAGGTTTTCTGCTGAGGTAGAATGCATTATCAACTTATCCTTTTTCCAAGATACAGTTGATGAAGTTTCCATGCTGTCTATGGCAGGGGCGGATCCAACCTCAGTCTTTGGGGGGGGGGGTGATATCACAAAAGTACAGTATGGCAAGCGAAAGCAAGTTGTCGCCAGGGGGGGGGGAGAGACACCAGCAACATTCCCATTTCTAGTAAAAGGCAGGGTCGGGTCTATTTTTCTGCATTTGAAGCTCTTGGAGAGGGGGGGGGCATTACAAGAAAAAACAAGTTGTCGACAGAGGCGAAGGATGCGAGCAGCGTACACAATCTTAGTATAAGAGGCAGAATCGGGTCTATTTTCCTTAATTCAAAGCATTTAGGAGGTGGCTTTCGCAAGAAAAACAAGTTTACAACGGAGGGGGAGGGGGAGTACCAGCAGCATACAGATTCCTAATATAAAAGGCACAATCGGTTCTATTTTCTTGAATTCAAAGCTCTTAGGAAGGGGAGGGGCGATCGCAAAACATACACATTCCTATACTGTAGTCAAGAATTAGAGTGATAAAACTGTTACCGAAACCTCCAACGTACCTGTTCAGTGCCGCAGGTAACTGAGGACTGCCGTAAATCTAATTATATTTAATTATATTTAAATATTATAAACTGTAACAATAAAATTTCTGATAGTTCAATTTAATTTCTGTCAGTGAGCAAAGCACACCTTACAGTGTGCCCTTAGTGATTTATCTTGTTTGTGCTTGTTTTTATATATTATTTGAGATTAGTGAGATACCCAAAAGATATGAATTCCACATCTATATTTATTCCAAAATCCTTAAACCAGGGCATTTTTTCCTCAACCAAAAACTTATTACGATGATATCAATATCTAGATAATAATGTTAAAAGCTTTGTTGAGATGAGTTCCAACATGACAGGAGTTGGAAAATCAACTATGTACTGAATACTGAAGGAAAAAAAAACGACTGGAATTATTAGTACTCCCAAGCTACATTCGATCACAGACAGACGAAAAACCTCGTTGGAAGAAGAGATGTAAACTGCAATAAAAAGAGTTGTACATACATTTAATTATGAGAAGCAAATCCCAACCGTCCGCAAAATTTTAACTAAAATCAATGAAAGTCGGCATTTACCTGAAATTAAAAGAACTGAGGTCTGGAAATTACTCAGAGAACCCAATTTTTTCTGGGAAAAAGCAAATAGGAAATCTGTTCTTATAGATCGTTCGGAAAATGTCCACTGGAGAAGGAAATATCTCTCTCAAGTAAAAGGTAGAGTTGCCAGAAACAACACAACTTACAAAATTAGTACTTTAACTGAACTTTTCAAAGATTTTTTTTGAATAAAGTTACTGTTGAAAATTGGGAAAAATCCATGTAATAAAACAATAAAAGAAAATGTGAAAACTCGATCTCATGATCGGTGAGATAGAGGAACCAATTATAATTAATTTGAGCGAAGATAGCTTCATCGACTTTGATTACAAATTAGATACGTAATGTTTACCAGTGTAAACACAATTTATTATTTAAATTTTCTGTAAGATATAAAAATTATTTATATTTGAATCCCTGTTTAGTGTTTAATTGTAATTCTGCAGAGGTTTAAAAAATAAATAAACTGAAACATCAAATATCCTAAAAATGTTTTTAATTAATAATAAAATGACCGATAGCCCCAAAAAAATTTAATATTATATGGTCGAATTTATTTTTTTATATATGTTTAACTTCTTGTATTTTTGACAATGGGTATTTTGTAACTATTTAAATTATAGCTATGATATAAATTTTTTGAGAGAAAAAGGCTACGTTTTAGTCTGAATGTGCCTAAAACGGTTTCTATGCCAAAATTAAAAATAATAAAAATACAGTTGTGATTTGTGTTAAATATGTCAAAATTATCTATATTTTTTAATGTATGTGAATTATTAAGAAAGCATAAGAAATAAAATGATATATAACAATAACTTTTTATTTTAAGTTTATTATCGAAATAATATTCTACGCCATAAATATTTAGTGATAAAATAAACCTCTTTCCGACGCCTATGATAAGAAATAAAATCCTTTTTAACACTTCACCCATCCAAATATCTATTGTTATCCAACCCAAATAGTCCATTATTATAGACCGGTATTTCTGATTATAAAATATCTAACTCATTCTTATGAAAAATATATGTGTCTAACAGATTTTGCAAAAGACACCGAACTAAAGAACATAGGTAGTTTGCAAAGAAAAAAAAAAAGGTAAAAAATGATTTATTACTCTCTCTAGTTCTTGAATAAACTATAGTATGAGGCAAAATCGGGAAAATTTTCCTGAACTCAAAGCTCTTGGGGGGGGGGGCGATCGTCCCCCCCCCTTGGACCCGCGCCTGGTCTATGGTGAGCAGATTGCAGTTCGTGAGTCAGCTGGATTTTGTAAGCATGAAGGCGCAGATTGAGGTGCTCGATTGTTCTGCGAAACTGACACTCACATTCGCGATATTTCCAAATGATCTTTGTAGGTAATGGCAAGTAAGGTATCTTCTATCTATTGATGAAAACGCTCAAATTTCTTGAATACATTTTTATTAACGGGCCGCAATATGCACAATAAAACGATCACGTAGCTTCGAAATCGTCAGGGTAAAATTTTCTTCTTTTAAGTAATGTTTTCATTAATAATAAACATTCTTCGAAACTATAACGCAGTATTTTCGTAAATATCTATGCTTCTTTTAAAGAACTACCAAATATGGCTGATTAAATGATTAACACATGATAATGGCGTACGATTCGAAATACAAGTTCTTGGTGGGACACCTTCAGTAAATGAATGAAAAGTGTTTTTAATAGTATTTTCTTTCGGATTTTAATATACAGTGCCTTCATTTCAAAACGAACCATCCTTAATAACTTTGTTAAATAGAAAAATTTAAAAAAAAGAAAAAAACACGTCAATTTAGATATACAGGGGGAAGTTTAATTTTGCATTTGTTAAAAGTCTGTCAATCACCTCCTCACCTCCAGCTAACCTCACTTTGATATGTCAAATGGGAACCCCCACCTTGTGACACATCATTGTAAGCAGCATAAAATTGTCTATCCAACCGTATAAAAAAAATTAAATCGGTTGACGTACAAGCGAACAGTGTGTAAAAATGTCTTGTAATAATGCATAATATATCGGCCTCGAACTTTAGTATGTCAAATGATTACCCTATAGTGTGATACATCATTTTAAAGGGCATACTATCTCCTATTTAGCCAATAAAAAAAACAAAATCTGTTGATGTACAAGCGAATAGTAAGAAAAGATGTGTGGTAATAATAGACACCTTATCACATTAAACTTTATTATGTCAATGGCCAGAGCATTTAACGAGAGGCATCAAGACAAAAACGTGGGCCATAAATATGTACTCGAATTGGTACGAAAGTTTGAAGAAACGGGATCCGTTTGTAATAAAAAATCTATTGAGAAAAGGGTTGTAGATGAAGCATGCCAAATCGAGGTACTAGGACAGTTTGCAATAGATCCAACTTTATCCATCTCAAAGGTCGCAGATTTAACCAACATTTCTGCTGGCTCTGTGCATAAAGTTTTAAAACAAAATAAGTTTTTTCCCTACAAAATTCAAATTCTTCAAGAACTCGGAGAAGACGATTTTGATAGGAGAATTCAATTTTGCGAATTAATGTGCCAACGAATTGACGAGGACCCCCATTTACCTAAGAATATCTGCTTTAGTGATGAATCAACTTTTTTTCTAAATGGACTGGTTAACAGACATAACTGCAGATACTGGGATAATGAAAATCCGCACCTTTTCCGAGAAGGGTATACTCAATATCCCGAAAAAATTAACGTATGGGCAGGAATTTATGGCAATGAAATCATCGGGCCATTTTTTTGGAAGATAATTTAACTGGGCAAATTTATTTAAACCTTTTAGAAAACACAATATACCCTGCCATTGTGCAATCTTTAGAAAATCAAGTGGATGAAAATGCTGTTATGGTACTAAATGAAAATAATTTGCATTTCCAGCAAGATGGAGCTCCCCCGCACTACGCTTTGGCAATTCGAGAGTGGCTTGATGAACATTTTCCAGGGACGTGGATTGGCAGACGTGGTGCAATTGAATGGCCAGCACGGTCTCCAGACCTAACCCCTCTAGACTTTTTTCTTTGGGGGTATTTAAAAAGCAAGGTTTATAAAACCCCACCTGAAAATATTGACGATTTAAAAGATCGAATTGTTCGGGAATGTAGAGGAATTAGCAGAGAAACCCTTGCCAATGTTCGTGGAGAATTTCAAAATAGGCTTTTTTATTGTCTCGCTAATAACGGCGCACATTTTGAACATTTAATAAAATAATTTTCTTCAACTGAATAAAACTGAATAAACTGCTTATATTTAACACACATTTTTGTATCCTAATTGCCTATAACGTCTATTAACTTAATTTTTTTTGACATCATTGGATAGCAGATCGTACGTCCTTTAAAATGATGTATAGGGTAATCATTTGACATACCAAAGTTCGAGGCCGATATATTATGCATTATTACAAGACATTTTTGCACACTATTCGCTTGTACGTCAACCGATTTAATTTTTTTTATACGGTTGTATAGACAATTTTATGCTGCTTACAATGATATGTCACAAGGTGGGGGTTCCCATTTGACATATCAAAGTGAGGTTAGCTGGAGGTGAGGAGGTGATTGACAGACTTTTAACAAATACAAAATTAAACTTCCCCCTGTATATCTAAATTGACGTGTTTTTTCTTTTTTTAAAATTTTTCTATTTAACAAAGTTATTAAGGATGGTTCGTTTTGAAATGAAGGCACTGTATAGTCAAGTAATATATACCAAATATATTGTTCAATAGCAGTATAAAAATTCTTGATGGTATATTTTACTTATTGTTTCTTAGTAATATTTCTTGAAATATCCTTGTTTTTAGTAGGAAAAAGTAACAATTAGTTAATAATGTACTTACTCTAAATTTATTCACATCCACTGCGTACCTATCGTTAATCGGAAAATAAACTGGATCCTACAAATATTTTTAAATAATTCTTTATTTAATTTTTTTTTTTGATTTAAACTCATCATATTTGTGATTCAAAAGATATTTATTTACCTGATCCTCCGCCTCTTCAGATTCATCATCAGTATGGCTACGTCTTATTTGTTGCATTTCCATATTGATGTATTTTTTTTTTAAATTTTGTTTTTCAGTTTTTTCTTCGCTGGAATATGAATTGAAAGTCACTTAAATATACGATATATATGGAAAGATGTATTTTATTATTAGAATTTCCCAAATTAAAATATTGTTTTCAGCTTATCTAATCAAACAAATTTGTTAAAAAATGTAGATTCTTTTCAGAAAATAAAATATTTTGAATTGATAATTTTCAGACAGTCAAAACAAAGAGGATCAAATAAACGTTCAAATGGTTTCCAAATGAACTTGTCAGCTAATTTCCTTCAAGAACTGAATATCTGTTCAATTCAAAATATTCTTAACTTGTTTTATGCATAATAAAGAAATTTTCAGTTCATCTTGATTGTACAACTATAAAAAGAAAAATTAAAATCAAATACTGAAACAAAAAAATATTATTTCTTACCTGCAAAATGTTATTCAGTGAAATACTTTTTTTTTTGATTTTTTTACTTTTTACTCTTTTACATCATAAAACCATACGCTTAAAATTTTCTTCCTTTGTTTGTTTCGTTGTGACAAATAAAAATAATTATAATAAGTCATGATGGTTTATTGTCATACAATATTCATAAACCATTAACACAGGTCTACAGAAAATGGGATCATGATTGTTTTTGGGCAACTGGGGGGTCATTTTCAAAGTAATTTTCTGTGTAAAATCTGAATCTGAGGTCAGAATTGGTCCATGATGTCACGATTTTGAAATATTTCAGGTAATGTACTCGAAAAATGATTTTGAGGTTAAGTGCAGGATGCACAAAATTTGTTGGTCTTTTTTCTAGTTTTATCATTTAATGCTACTCTTACCCTTCAAAATAAGCTGTTAAGCGGTCACCTACAATTTTTTCTTGCAATATTACGTCCGTATAATTAAAAAAAAAGGAAATTTTCGTCTGTGCCGACATAAAACGTATCGCTTTTTTTTATACATTTGTTGGCTTAAACAACATGTAGCGCTCTCATAGGGCGACCGTTGGTGCGATATCTTGCTTGACCTGCGAAAGCTCGTGGTTAGTTTGGTTGCCGATGTCGAGTCATGTGACCTTTATCCTTTGAGTAGTATGTTGCTCTTGTGTTAATGAGTGATCAGTCGTGATGTCACTATTCATATCTTGTCTGCTGTTTTTTCATTTCAAAAACAGTTGATAGGGCACGATTGCGAGATGATGGATAGTACTAGATGCAATTGTCTGATGAGACCCATATGGAGATGAACCAGCGCTGTCGTAACTTCCCGTATCCAGAGCTTCTCCATTCTCTTGGAGTTCTTGGCCCTTTTTAACACGAGAGTAATGTTTACGAACAATCTTATGTCCGTACAGTCGAAAATTTTCTATTTTATTTTAAAATTATACGGACGAAGACCTATCTCTTTTTTATATATTTGTTGGCTTCAAAAACACGCAGTGCGATCTCACAGGAGAATCATTGGCGCGACATCTTGTTGGAACCGCGAAAGCTCGAGGTTAGTTTGGTTGCCGATGTCGAGTGATGCGATCCTTTGGGTAGGGGTAGCATGTCTTGTGTATCGAGTTTTGGAGCCGGGTTTATCCATTGTCTTGGAGTTCTCCGCACTTTTTAACACGAGAGTAATGTTTATCAACAATCTTATGTCCGCACAGGAGATAATTTTGTATTTTATTTTAAATTTATTTTTTATATAATTGTTGACTTTAAAAACATGTAGTGCTCTAATAGGGAGCTTAAACTGCGGAAGTTCGTGGTTAGTTTGATTACTGATGATCTCTTTATAATCAATATTTTACAATGTTCTAATAAACTTTACACAATATGTGGGTTGAGAAATATTTAAAACTATAAAAATTGACGAAAAGCAAGAGTATCTTGAAAGAATATTCCCCTTTCAAGCAGGTAAAGGATAGAATATATACAAACAGTTTGTTCCTTGCAAATACAACTTCGATTTTCTCTCCGTACGCGTTTCGACCACCTAATGGTCTCGTCAGTGGAACTGTATTAAACCAAGAGTAATATTGACAGAAAACAACTGTTTATATAATGTATAAATTACGAGAGATGTCAGAAAGGAGAATAAATATGCACAACTATTTAAACACTGCAGAAAATAGATTTATTTATTTCTTACTGATACCTTAATTTTTGAGTTTCGTATTACTTCGGTGACTGTAGAAGTGTTGTTCGCCTGACGATATTTTTCAATCTGACATCGAAAAGTCGGCAAGTTTAATATCATGCCGACATGTCTCGGAATTTATAATTTATATAGACAGTTATTTCCTGCGATATAACTCTGACGAGATCGTTATGTGGACGAAACGCGTAAGGAGACGGAAACAGAGTTATATTTGCAAAAAATAAAGTGTTTGTATATATTCTTTCTTTCATTTGCTTAAAAGTAGAATAGATACAGGCAACCATTTGAAACACGAACACTGAAACATTCAAAAGTTGGCCGACATATCTCGAAATTTATATTTTAGATAGGTAGTTTCTTCCTGCACATACTGCTCTTAATTCGATACACAGCTTCACTGACGCTACCATTAGGTGGCTAAAACGCGTATGGAGGGAGAACCAGAGTTGTATTTGTATATATACTTTCTTCTTTATCTGCTTCAGAGGAGAGTACATATAGGCAACTATTTAACCACGGCAGAAAATAGATTTATTTATTTTTTACTGAAATCTTAATTTTTAGGAAAAAATATATTCAGGGTATTTTAAGTATTACAACTAAAAACATTAGCTATATGTAAGAACTGCAGAAGCTAGAAGTATTAGTTAATATTTATTAGCATTCCAATTATTACTTGAATTCAACGTCGTGATGTTGAGGCAATTAAATTTTGAGCAATATTTACGACGTTCTATTTCTTTCCCCATATTTTTAATGGGGATTTTGCGGCCCTGTACAAAATCCCTACGTTATTTTCCTGAAACCACTTGTGAACAACTTGTAAAAAGTGCTTTGAGTCGTTATCTTGTTGAACAATATAAATCCATAGCGTTTCCCACTTTCTATACGACGATAGCATTACATTTTGCGTTATATCTTTTCAGATCTATGGTGCCATAAATGAAGTTTAAAGGGTCTACCCTATTTTATGAGAAAGACCCCCACAGAAAAACGCTGTCATTACTAGGTATTAATTTTTATACCGATGTATCCCCTCAATCGTTTCATTCATTTATTCGTCTCTAGTTGTAATGTCGATGTGCAAATGCAAACCAGTTTTTTTTTCACGAAATCAAACAACATTGTGTCTACAGCCACCTTTTCTAAACTATCTGTGAGCTTACAATAATTTTTGAAATTCAACAATAATTCTAGGTGTGGATTTCCAAGAATTTTTTAAGTAATTCTTTTAATTTACGAGTCGGTCCATACTGTTGCTTTACTTGGTCCTTTCGATTACGGTCGATTCTCTAAAAGTCCCCTTTCATTAAAACATAAAATTACTTTGAATATACTTTATTTGAATAAAACATCAGCCTTAAAATTGCTTTGCTTCAATTTTTTCCAAATCAGAATCTCTGCTTAAATAATTTAGTACATAAATGTTTATTATATATAAAATTATCTTATCATTTGTTTTAATTATTGGAAATCGTCGTTTTGTCTCCGAAAACATTTTAACATAATGTATACAGTATAAAATCGGAATATGCACATCTTTTGGAAGTGTTGCTCTACTTATGTCCGATAGTGTAGATGTAAATTAAATTAAAATAAATATTTGCTAAATTCTAAACGAGTTAAAAATTTTATTAAATTCAAAAGAATTGGAATGTATTTAAATTAATTATAAATATTGCCACAAAAATTAAGTAGGAAATACCAAAATTAGTAGAATACCTTATAATGTATTGCTTTTCATATAAAAATGACACTGATTTGAGTATATATATTGGAATATTAGAAATAGCAATACGTGGAATGTCATAATAAAGTAAAGTTAATCAACATCACTAATCACTAAATTGTGTACATTAAGCCTGTCAAATGCTGTGTCAAAATCATGGATCACTGCGACAGTGATCTTGTTTCCATCTATAGCTCTAAGAACATCATCTGATAGATATGCCAAAGCTGTTTTACAATTATAGCCCTGTTTAAACCCGTATTGCTTTTAGACATGGAAATATTATAACAGTATTCTTTACAACATGTTGCAAACCAAATAAAAACAAGTCGTTCCAATTCTAAGTTATGCCAGAAAAATGCCTTCACCATTAATTTTTTTTTGTATTATTTTTTGGTTTTTAGCCCGTCTGCATCTACAATATATTGAATATCAAAAATAATAATAATTAAGTCGCTATCACATTGTTTCAGTTTCCAAACTCCTTGTAATAATTTCGGACATATTTTCCTGGAACCACCATGGATAACGTCTTAGAATATTTATTTAAGGTCACCGACAACGATGTTTTTTATGAAGTAGGTAGTAGACATCTGTTGGACTACCATTCTCTCTATTTTTGTTGAATATCACGACGTTTCGGCTAGTAGTTATCTCTAGCTATTTTGAAGTGAATATGAATAAATTCTTAAGCTCTACAACTACTTATAGTAAAAGTAAATGCAGTGGATTGTGACCGAGATGAGTGGAGTCATTCATATTATGTTAAGGTACCATTTATGCATCATTTAGTTTTAATTTGCAATTACTAAGAAGTAGTTTCAACGCTTTCCTTATATCTAAAGAAAGAAACCGCGGCTTCTCTGAATTTCCCTTTTTCACCAGTGTTGTTCTTCGTGTAGGATTCTAGAAGACCCAGACTAAGTTGACGCTACATCACAGCAAAACTACATATTCTTACGGACTTCCAAAGATACCTAAATAAGACATGTCTGGATCAAGAACTCGCAAGATTTTGTAGAAATTATACGTGAAAAGAAAGTACAAATAAGAAAGCCCTTTCCATTAGCTTTGACGTAAAAAGGCAATACACTAAGGTTCCAGTTTAGGAGTCACTAAAGATCATAACGAAGAAACTTGAAGAAGATCAGTCCTTAGTAGAAAGAACATCTCTACCACCACAGCCTCGTTGTAATGTTGTTTGACCAATTCCTATTCTCAAGGAAAGGAAAAATTTTTCATTCAGGATGTTGGCTATCAATAGGATCCTCGCTCTCAACGGTGATGGTACACATTTTCATGGAATGGTTTGAGACCTTTACTCGTGAATCCTCAAAAAGGAGACCACCTTTATTATCTGGAATAAAAACGCGAATAACTTCAAAAGTTCCTTTCCCATCTCAACAATGTTAACCTAACCCTTAAACTAACAAAAAAGTACAAAATAAATTCTTAGATCTTTTGGTTGAAAAAAGTGGTAGGAAAAATAGAACCTTAGTTTATAGTATTCATCCAATCACTCTAAGAACATCAAACATGGAATTGCAAGAAACCTCGTAGATAGAGCATTGATTCTTCGTAACTGCAATGATAAATTGATGAAAGAAATAGATCATATTAGAGGTGACCTGACAGCCAACGAATATCCAGTAAATATGCTTGATAAGATTTTGAAACAATACAGAACTAGGACAAGGTCGATAACCAACGAGGAACGAAAACCAGTGTTGAACATCCCCTATGTTAGAGTCATTCTGGAAAAACAGAAGAATAAGAAAGCGATATAACATCAACTTTGTTTTCAATTCAAATATCTCTCTGAGAAGCCAGCTCACTAGGATCAAGCCATGAGACATGAAAAACGGTATGTATTAGATATCACGAAAATGGGGCAACTCCTACATTGACGAAACAAAGAGACCCTTTAAAGTAAAGATCAAAGAACATCAGAAGAGCACATCTTGTGGAGAAATAGAACAATATGGATTCATGGACATGACATAAAATGGTCTGAAGCAAGAATACTATACCAAGAACCATACTGGAGAAAACGGAAATCCATATATATCAGAACACGAATTGCTTTAGTAAATCGTCTTTAGATATAAGAGAAAAGTATAAATCACTTCTTAGTAATTGCAAATTAAAATTAAATGCTGCATAAATGGGAACTTAGCGTAGCAGGCATGTCTGCGCTCATCTTGAACACACTCCACTGCATTTACTTTTTGCATAAATAGTTGTGTAGCTTAAGAATTTGTTTAATTTCATTTGGAAACGACTAGAGACAACTAGTAGCAAAAACATGGCGATATTTGACAAAAATAAGGATAAAACATATATCTACTATTCCTTAGAATTCCTAAAAATTTTGTCAAGTTATTTCACTCGTATCTAGATCTATATGGTAACAAACATAAAACAAATCGAATTGATAACTTTCCGTTTTTGGAAGTTGGTTAGTAAAATAACTTGTTGTCATAATTTTTATTAAACAAATCGTTAAATAGAAAACTGTAAAATTGGCCTCATTTCTTATGACGCCTCAAGTCTATAACATCCTTGACGCTTTTATTTACAAATCTATGCTGTCGCATTCTGGTGCTGTGTAACTGGAAAGTCGCTTAATTTTATTTAATTCAAAATTACTAAACTAATTTCTAAATCTAAATTCCACCTGGTGCTGCTTTTGATGGGAGGTCCTTTATAATAAAAAAAAAAATAAAGTATACTTCACACATTAAGAGTTGCTTGTCATAGCAGATTATTGTTTTTCTGTTTATAGAAATTTTTATTCAGTAATTTTTATGACGGATTTTTTTAAACAGCAAAGAAAAATTTAAAAAGAAGTTGCATAATCACATATTCTATTTAAATAAGTAAAAAAGTATAAAGTAAGGGGAGTATACTTCGGGAATAACAAACAAAAACAAATATTTCTGATTTGTTGGAAATTTTTTTGTTTGAACATGATTTTTCTTTATCCACTACTGTGGCCATATCCCTTAAACCTTTTTGTCAAAAAAATAATTTAAAATCTTTAGCACCCTGTATCTTGGTAATGAAGTCTCAGTGTATCCATCTTCATATAAATTTTTGGCTCTATGTTGAGATGAAGCATCTTCATGTAATCGTTGGTCCATTTTTTTGAAACACCCTGTATATTTATAACTACTCTGAGGTCAAAAAAAAAGGCATCATATTTCAGCTATCATAAAACTGAATTGTTTTTCGGAAAAATAGATCGGTTTAGATATTCCTTTAAATTATTTTCACTATTTTAGTGTGAATTCTGTAATTCTCCGGATTTGAATAACCTTAAAACTATTTAATTTAGGTTTCTCAATGATAAAATTGTGTTGCAACCCAAAGTTTTAGATTTTAAACATGTAAACCATTGGCGCTGGTAAATATCTTTAAAAAAAATTGTATAAAAAATACAATAATGTTATATCTAAACTTTTTATATATATTTTCCTTATTAGACCGAAATTTTTTATGCCATCCTTGTACTTCGTACTTTTTTGACGATGGCGCCACAATAATTGAAGGGGGTATTTTAAAATTAATTCTAATTTTTATTGCATTTACTTTCATTTACCTCAGTTAAAAATGTCTTGTGATATAAATACATTTTCTATAAATTTTAAATTTGCCGATGGCATCCAAAAAGTGCAGTGCAAATCAGCGTATATTAAAATAATTGCAATATAAAATAGGTGTTAATTTATTTTCTCTTTTATTGTGAATTTTCGGACAATGTCAAAATAAGCGTTGAGTTTTTAATATTAATTTCGTTTAAATCATTTTATAATCATTAATACATGCAAATATGTGTATTTTTGTATAAAACCTACCACTTTATTTATACAACTAATAACTTCAAACAATGAAATTTTAAACTGAAATTTATAAATAATGAAACGACACATGTTTAAGTCACACAATATAATTTATTGTTGTATATTATTATAATAATCAAATTAAAACCAAATTGTAATGGAATATAATTAGTTAAAATGATTCACAAAAAATATTTTAGAAATATATTTTCTGTTCTCAGTTAATTCAACCACCAAAGGAGAGGTTCTTTAATACTGGATGTTAAATTCAGTTCCATTATCAAATGCACAAATCGTAAAACACAAGTTCTGAAAGAAATTTAATACAGTGCCTTTTTATATCTCATATCTATCTGTTTGCATGTCACAGTTTTTTTTTTTTTGTTATAGGCTATGTACTTGAGTAAAAACTAAAACGTTAAAATATTTTCATTGTTTCATATGTTCAATTTAACTGTACATATGACAAAATTGCAGCAAAGAGCTACCAAATTAAGGGGTGGGATTTTGAGATTAAGGTAGATTTGTCCACTTTTCAGTTTTTTGTTTTTTCGAAAAAAATGTATTTTTCGTTGATACTTGTCTAAAAAAAAGTTGTAGATAATTTCTTTTCAAAATGGTAACTCACGAAATCCAAAAAAGTAATTTTTCAATAAAATACACCCTAAAAACAAAATAAAAAAAAAAACAAAAACAAATTTTAATATATATTTCTTATAACTTTTTTCCAAGTGAAGTTAGGTATAGGCATTACTTCATCAAAAAGAAAGCCGATATTACGCCAGTTAAAGCGAATTCCTGCAGAAATATATACGATGAAAGGTAACCGAGAGATGGCGTTACAAACTTTGCTACTTTTCTTGATATAAGCAAAGTTTTGCTTTTTTGTTTCTCAAATTTCGTCCCACAACTTTTTTATAAGTGGATTTAGTGGACTTTTCCTTAAAAAGAAAGCTGACATCAAGCCCTTTAAAATGGTTCCTAGCAGTCTGTACTATGAATAGCCGCCGAGAAAAGGCCTCTCAAAATTTTCAACTTTTCACCATTTGTATAACTTTTTTACCCGCACATTGTGTAATTTTATATTTTTGCATGAAAAATTTTCTTTATTCAATGAACAAATTATTTTAGAATATTTCAGTGATGACTATGAAAAACTTTACGATTAAAGTTGTCAGCGAATACAATTCCTCCAGAATAAATGCGGCAAAAAAAATCTTCGGGACAAAAAGTGGCGAAGAAAATCATGCTGCTTACTGGTTCGGCGTAGAAAATCCTCCTTAAATAGGTACCGTGAAAATAATCTCTCCAAGACAATGAGCGGTGACTCCACCGCACTTACCCTTGAGGTTTCTTCCATGCATTTTTCATGAAGGATTTTTTTCCACGCACATAACTTTGTTGAGATTTTCTTCGTATTAAATACAATTTTATTTTGAAAAAACTATTAATATGGGGTACGGAATGAACAATAATATTAATTATCATATTATTTTATACCTTTTTTAATTTATTTATTTTTATTCAAAAACTGGAGCATTTTTACAGTTTAAACCCATACATTCTTTACAGAACGTGGAGTAATTGATTCTCAACTTGCTGCAACCACAATTTCCTTGGTATCCTTTGATGCATAGGCTATTCTTTCAATAAAAGTTTGCGGTGCAGGAGCTTTACTTGTAAAAATTCCAATCCCAGTCGAAAAGATTTAAAATATTTCCTATCCATTGTCGCATTTGCTAGTATATTCTTACGGCATGCTGTTTAGTAGCATCAGTTGTTGGAGGTAATTATGATAAAGTAAATTTCGTACTTGTTGAATGCTCCAGGAATAACTGATAGTGATAGTTGCTTCAGCTGTCAATTTTCATGCCGTATAATAAAGTTAAAATGCATTCACGTGCAGAACCGACGCCTTCAAGACTTGCAAAAATACATCTCCAAAAAAAAATATTTTTATTGACAAAATTTGAGAATTTCTTTTTAACAATGCCAAAGACTTTAAACAAAAACTCAGCTTTTAAGAATAAATGAATGGTGTACTATTCAAACAATAAATAAATCAAAAAAATTATAAAATAACGTAATAATTAATTTTATTTTTTCTTCCGTCCCCATACTAGCCAAACTCTCTGGTTTTCAAAATGTTATAGATAGATTTAAATTTATTGATCCCTCATTTATGACCACCGCTACTGATACTGAGTTACACAACCAGGCTGAAATTCTGCGAAATAAATACGATGATGATTTATCTGGTAAGTTTGCCCCCGAAATTCTCAGCTTTCGCTCATCTTTTCGTCAAAATTTAAAAGAATTATCAACAATAATGAGCTGGTTCATTTTATGTTTTGTAAAAATCACACCAGTTCATCAAATTTTTCCACTGTGTGTACCGCACTATTAATATTTTTATTTCTTCCTGTAACTTCAGCTTCTGCTGATCGATCATTTTACAAAATGAACCTAATTAAGAATTTTTTAAAAAATATTATTAGTCAGGAACGTTTAAGTAGTCTGGCTATTCAAAAGGTGGAAAATAAATGCGCAAAATAAGTCAACTTTGATAAAGTAATTGACGTTCTTGCAAGCACTAAGAATATCAAAAAGCATTTTTAATATGTATTACGTTACAGGAAATGTCAGTCTAAATGTAATGGGTTATTTTGAATTCTTAGTAATATTAACCAAACTAAACGAACCAATTGCCCTAGCATTGCCATCCCAATAATTACCCATTTCGGATATGCCATGGAACGTACTAGTATGTTCTAAGTGAAAACTGATATTTCCTGTAACATATGTAATATCTAAGTGGATGTAAAATTAAGAATTAAGAACCATCAGGGAATTATGGCATTTGTTAAAAAAAATAAGGCCTGATTCTTGTATACTTCTCATAATTAAAAAATATGAAATATCTAACTTGACTTGAATTTTTATTACAATGAGACCATAAATATTACAGAAATTAAAATGGAAATAAAATATAATAATTACAAATTTTTACGATTACAGTATTGAGAAAATAAATTTAGTATCATTTTTCTTTACATCTAAGTAAAAAAATTAGGTACTTGTACTGTATTGCGATTTTTCTCAAGACTTAAGGCGCTTAAGAAACTATTGCCAACTGGCCCTGTCAGATCTAGCTACGCCATTGCTGTATAAACTATTAAAATAGCAAAAATCCTGAAATCGTTAAGTTTAATGGTAATAAGGAGAATATCTGGAGACATGGTAGTAACGCTGACAAATCTACCAAGCACGTACCAACTGTTGTTAGAGCCAAATCCGCGTACTGTTGAGCACCTCACATTTTAGCACTAGAGATGAGTAAAAACTTAAAATTTTTTTATTAGTGGAACTTGGCAAACTGTATTTCCAAAGCTAAGCTAAATCGCTATTTCAACATTTGCTGTGTCGATAAATTTTTAACAAAGGAAATTTTACGTAATCGATCGTCTTGGCTCGCTATTGAAAATTTGAGCAAGAAATTTGAGCGGACGTTTTCATTGCATGATAGGAGAAATCTTACCCATCATCGCTCTAAAAGATACATTTAAAATATCGCAAGTGAGTGTGAATGTCGCAGAATAACCAAAAACCTTCATCCCATATCGCTTTAAAGAATTAAATCTCCATTGCAGCACTCTCCAACGAATTTTGACAAAAGATTGACACCTTCATGCTTAAATATCCATCTGATACAAGAACGGAAGTCTATTGACCATGACCAGCGTAGAAATATTACCAACTAGATTGTGGAATAACTACAAGTTGATGATATATTTCACGATAAAACCAACTTTAGTGGCTAGCGTCGGTGAGTTCCCTTCGAACATTCGTCAAAACATTAACTGAAAGAGCAAGACAGTTATAGAATCACACCCGATAAAATTCGGCCATGCAGTGGCAGATCCTGGAGAACTGTCTGCATGTATATCTAACAAGAAACTTGGAGAATTCAGAAAATAATGCTACTACATGCAAGCAGGAATAGAACCGGAGAAAAGGCAAATAAGACCAGAAAAATGGCGACATGAGTCTAAAGTTTTAGACATTACAACATAAACAAGGTTAATTATCTCCGACCAGAACCAGCTGGAAAGTCAAGATAAACATAGTTGATAAGGATTCTACCAGAAGCCTTTCACGGAACTCACGGATGCACTATTAAGTATACTGCGACACTATTGGTCAATTAAAAGCGAAGCTACAGAAACTAGATTTGCGAAACTAGCGAAAATTATGAAAGAAAATACTTTAATAAAAATAGAGACCGATAAGACCAAGAATGACGGTTTTAGGATTCCCAACTCCAAAAAAACGCCTTCTCAGCCTTCCAGATCAACCAACTGAAAGACTGCTTCTTTAATTAATAGCTAGACTAGACGAGTGGAGTTTTTACAGGTTGGCGCTCCTCTTCATCTCCGCAGCTTGTTTAGGATGCAAGGTTTTATGGTAGACAGTTTGAAGTTAATACCAAATATATTCTTTGAGTTACTCCTGATATGATCAATAGTATAGTTTTAATATTTATTTAATAACAATTTAATTTTTATTACGTAGATTACGAAACAAGATGTCTAGATCTTTAGGTTTCTTAACATCCAAAGAACATTACAATGTACTAAAACATTTAAGATCCCAAAAATTAAAACGAAACACATGAAGCACCAGAAGCAACCGTTGCCATTAGACTTTTTAGGTGATCTCACTCTCACCATCGGTGGAAAATTTTCTCCTCTTTGTGGTACAGATGGGGTCCTTTTCGATACGGAAGAGAGTGATAAATCTATAGAACTTGTTTCCGTTGAATCGTATGGGTTTCTTCGCTCAGGCAAGGGAGGTAAAATTATGTTGGGTCGCCGACCTAAGAAAAAATAATATTTTATATAGGATATCCGGTAAGTACCTCATAATTTCTCGGGAGCATACAGAAGAGGTCAAAATAACCCTTCTTTGTCACGGAAAAAAAATTCCTAAAGTGCCCCTCAACGAAGATACAGAGCCCTAAAGGGGTATCCAGTGATTTACCTTACCGCCTCTAAGTTTTGAACAGACTTGTATAATTTATTGAAATTTTAATATATTACAGAGGCCATAAAGACTCATTAAACCATGTTACAATAGATATTTTAGATCATCAGAGAAGTCAAGAACGGACTTGCAGCCACGATCGTTGGGCATAATTTTTTACAGGTGTCATTTTACAGAGCTGGAAATTGATATTTGAAATACTTTGGTCATTCCTCTTCAAAAAAGGTACTCTTAATTTCGTTCGATAAAACTGGCGGTTTTTGAGATAAATCAGTTTTTATGCGAAACACTCAAAAGTTATTAATGCTAAATATAAACAGGTAAAAATCAAGTTGTTATTGTTAATACTTACATAATGAATTACTATTGACGGAACTTATCAAAATCGCCTTCAAGTAATATATTTAAAAGAATTGAAAACTATTCTTAGGCAGAGTATGCTGATATGCATTTAATTTATGGTGAAGCACTGTCAAATTCCTCGTAGGCAAGAAGACTATGCTGGAAGATTTCCAGCTGGAACATTAGAAAATAATTATTAATATACGAATTAATTTTTTACATGTTTTATTCAGGGTCATTTTTTCCGAAACCTGGCGATGAGGGCCTTCCCAGGAGAGTACAAGACTTTCAGGTAGAGGAACAAATTCTGCAAGATATTGCTGATAACCCTTCAAACAGCATAAGAAAGCTCAAAAGGCAAAATAATGTTAAAAAATGGATTGTACATGAAACTCTAACAGAATAGTTACTTCACCCGTATCACGTTGAAAAAGTATACGCAAGACTTCAATACTCCAACTGATATCAGCAGCAACATAACCTAAATCTAAATTTTTCTAACTTTATTTTGTTTACCGATGAGGTCGGTTTTACAAGAGATGGCATAATAAACTCACACAATTTACATTTTTGGGCTGATGAAATGTAGCAAAATTTAAATAATTTATTGGAAGACGTACCTCCCGATAAAAGAATGTTAATGTTGGTGGATCGACATATTAAGGACGGAATAATGGTGTAATATTCCTTACATCCTTTGCAATTTGCCTACCAGGCAGGAAAATCCACAGATGCGGCGCTACAAGAGTTGAAAGCGCGCTGTTGGGCGGACGATCTGCCTTAGGTACCTTTCATCGATATCGAGGGGGCATTCGACAACACGTCTCACGATTCGATATGCAATGCTCTACAACGCTGAGACTGTGAACCGACAGTAGTCGCAAGGATCAGAACAATGTTAACCAAGAGAATAATATATGTTGAGCTTAACAATGTAACTCTTAAAGCAGTGTCAAGTAAGGGCTGTCCACAAGGAGGAGTGCTGTCGCCTTTGCTGTGGAGCCTTGTAGTGGACAGCCTGTTGAGTGAACTGAATGATGCCAGTTTGTATACACAGGCCTATGCTGATGACCTGGTCATTTTGTGCCCTGGTCGCCACGTCTGGGACTTGGAGGAACCAATGATGCGGGCCCTCCGGATCACGGAACGATGGTGCCGCAAGGAGGGGCTCGGAATAAATCCGGACAAGGCCGAGATAGTACTCTTTACAAAAAAGAGGAAAATGGGAAGACTTCCCACAATTACATTGGTGGGAAGGACTCTTCAACTTAAGGGGAAATACCTAGGAGTAATTCTGAAGTCACGACTGAGCTGGAATGATCATATTGAGGTTCGAACCAAGAAAGCCATATTTGCTTTCTGGGTTTGCAAACGAGTCTTTGGGTGTACATGGGGACTGACACCTAAAGTGATATTTTGGATATACACTAGGGTGATCCGCCCCATGATAACGTACGCCGCTATTGATGGTGGCGTAGTATAACAAAGCGCAAACACATTCTTCAACTTGACAAAGTTCAGAGAATGGCTTGTGTGGGAATATTGAGTGCGATGGGGACTGCTCCCATCAGGGCTCTGGAAGTCCTGGTGAACCTGCCTTCTCTTCACAACGAGGTCCTGAAGACTGTTTATCGTCTCAGTTGCCTGGGACATCTTGGAATTGGAACAGGCGGCGACTCAGGTGTCTGGGTATGCGTGGTGGAGGGGTGTCCATCACTCCCCATGCGGACAGATTACATGACGCCGCTTTAAAAACCCAACCTCTCCTTGGAGATACTTATGCCAAGTAGAGAGGATTGGGAGGGAGAACAAAATCTTCCGAAAAATGATGAAAGAGCTGGAGTGTATTCGGCAGGACCACAGGACTCAGAGAGTACTACCCTCTCGGACAATGTGCGACAATTTTCATAGCGGAAATTTATGCTATTCTGCAGTGTGCCCATCTCTGTGAGAGGGACATATACAGGAATAGAGTAATAAATATATGCTCAGACAGTAAAGCTGCGATATTGGCACTGAAGTCGAGTGTCGTGACTTCGCGACTGGTGTCTGAGTGCAAGGATGTACTAAATAGTATGATAAGGAAAGGCTGCACAGTCAGACTCGTGTGGGTTCCGGGTCACTCGGGAATGAGGAAGCAGACCGTTGGGTTCGGCGATCGAACCGTATGGACCCAACCAATATTACCTGTCCCAATTGCTATTGGCAAAAGGGAATTAAAATCATTGCTGGAAAGCAAATTTATTGAATCATGGAGGGAAACTTCTCGAATGAGGTGTGCTAAGGAACATATAACTGGGCGTACTAAGAAGCTTCTCTCCTTGGGAAGGAAAGAGCTGCGAATTGTGGTACAATCCCACCACATTGTCACTTTCATAAAATCGGTGTCGAGGGCGACCCGACATGCAGTTGGTGTTTGGAGGAGGATGAAACTGTTGACCATGTTCTCAGATGGTGCCCAGCACTCAACGGATTGAGACAGAAATATTTCGGAGATATAGTTTTGTTACCGGAAGCAGTTAGGCAAGTTCAATTAACGAGGCTGCTTGGATTCGCAAAGGCGATCGGTCTCGAATAACTTGCGGATATGGTGGGATGTAAAGGGCCCAATGGAGGCCTAGGCATCGATGATCTAGTATCACCACCCCTTTTTCATTCATTCATTCATGTGGTACATGCATGATGGTGCTCCACCTCATTTTAACCGCATACTACGTCAAAAACTAACTAACCTTTTTGGCTCTCGATGGATAGGTCGAGGTTGGCCTGTTTTATGGTCACCAAAGTTCCTTCAGACCTAAATCCCTTAGACTTTTACTTCTGGAAACATCTAAAACACCAGTCAACACCGGAGAAGAATTACTAGCGAGAATAGCACAGCATTCTAATGAAGTTCGTAATAATGCCGGAATATTATTTGCAGTGCAGCGGGAAAATATTCGAAGAATAAGAAAATGTATTGAAGTACGTGGAACCCCCCGATGATGTAAAACATCTAATGAGTTTTTATAACCTTTATAAAATATTAAAATTTCATTAAATTATACAAGTTGGTTCAAAACTTAGAGGCGACGAGGTAAATCACTGGGTACCGCTTCAGGGCTCTGATCTCCATTGAAGGGCACTTGAGGAAGTTTTTTTCTATAACAAAGTGGGGTTATTTTGACCTTCCCTGGATACTCCCGAGAACTTATGAGGTACTTATCGATGAGTTTACAAAAAAATTATAGCGTGTCGCGGGCATGGTAAATTTGTATATAAACATGGGTGTAACAAATATAAGAGAAATATTTTTGACTTCTCTACTAAAGTTGTGTAATGGAACAAATGTTAATTATTTTTCATTGTTCAATGTCAACTATTTTCTGTTAAAATAAATAATTAAATAATCACTCTGTGAATAGATATTCCGTGGGAACAGGGTAGTTCTATTTTTTATCACTATCCACGAAAGTCTGAAGGAAAAATAAATCAGTTATCGAGCTTAACGTTTATGATCTTTGTCGTTTAAATGTTTTCTTAAAAAAATACATAAAGTCAGTTAATTTATGAAGACCTAAAAGACCCTCTCTTTGAATTGCCTATAAATCTGTATAAGTAATCCTGCCCTGGTTAAGTAAATAAAACCAGACGTGATAAGGGTACTTTTTAACATATGGTATATGAAATACCGTTAAAATGTAATAAAATAAACAAAAACAAATAAACTCATTATACTGTAATATAACGTTTGACCTGTGTAAGGGATCTAATATGGCGACTGTTTTTCCTGATTGCAAGAAAGAACGAATTAAATACCAGAAATATGAATAAAAGGGCACTCAGGTTTTTTCACAGACGTTATATTATCTTATTCCTTTAGTTATAGAGAGAAATAGAATAGGTTTATCAATTGTGTGTATATAAAAATTAAGCTTAAGATGCTCACAGGTCAATTCGTGAATCAAGCATCCGGTATAGAATAGCTAACGCCCTCAGCATGTAACGATCGAAACCTTAGAACTTTAAGGGAAAGAAATTGACGTTTACCGGGTTCCATCTTGTAATTTGGGTAGAGACGGGAAACAAAGGGAGAGGGGGTGTAAGATTCTAAGACACTTTTTTAAGGAATAGTAAATCTCTGTCACAATTTGAATGTCGGTTAGAACGGTACCGTAGTACCAGTGCCGTAATATAATCGTCGGGAAAGAATGTTATCTTTGTTTGATTTATTTTGATTTAATTCGGCAAATTAAGGGATTATCATGTGTTATTTTAGTGGGGCATTTCGCGATTTTCATACGTTTTGATTAAGTAATATATAGCTGTTTTTTCGCGTTTTATTTCTTTCTTGTTTAATATTTTATTAAGCTATTTATACGTGTTTCTTCAAAATTGGGTTTTAAGTTTTTGGTTAAATAACGGCCGAGAAGAGCAATTATGTTAGTTTTTCGTAATTGTTATTAGTTTTAAGTTTCTCACTGTAAATAGTTCGTTTTTATTCTATTTATTTTGTTAATAGACTAAGTTGTTTTGAGAAACTTGTTTTATTCAATTTAATTAAAACCTTCACGCGAATTAACTCGCGGGCGCGCTGTTGCGAGACCTACAAAACAGGAGATGTCTACTGGCCAATCAAATAGTAGCCTTTCCTGAGTCCTGTAGATCTGAGTCATGGTTGTGGTAAGCTTTAATAACCGTAGTGTTTGGTACTAAAGCTGCAAGAGAGAAGTTGAACGACCAGACTTCCAGAATGTCTTTATTACTATGAAATTCAATTATAGGTTATTAAAATAGTTACTAATTAGTATGGGGCAGAAAATGATTATAGATGAAAGAGTTAACGCTACCACAATATATCATTGAAAAGAGTCTATGATCAAATTCTGTCACAGTTGTATAAAAGTATAAAATATGGTTACTTTTGTGGATATAACTTGTCAATTTGGTTTTCGTAGGAATACGAGAACATGCCTCACAAACCATCAACACGTCACCAATTCAATGAATTTTTGAGCAACTCAAACGAATAATTATCATAAGATCATAAATTCGGATTATAGGAAGGATATTTGAATGGAGGTAGGATCTAAAGGTCTAGAACTATTTGAGGAGGCAGTGAACTTTGCAGAAAACGATCGTGTGAAATTTATCCAGCATGATATTAAAGGTGATGATTAAAAATTTGGATTTTAAGCAGGATATTAAAGTGACGGTTAGATGTAAAGGGTCCGGCTATCTGAGAAGGCAGTGAATTTATCAGATAATCATAGTATTAATTTGATCATGTGTTATATTATAAGCGAAGAATAAAAGATAGCGCCAAAGTGATGAAAAAGACAATATGCAGTTAATTGTCTGCTAATAATAAGTTTAATCGAAAGTGGAAAAATGGTGTGGTTGCTAGACGTCAGAACAGCTCATAGTGACACGTTTTTAATTAATATGATCAGGATACTTCATATTATGTCATATTTTATAGTCTGGACAATTCCTAAACTGGGATGGAAATTTGTAGCAATTACAGAAAGGTTCGTACTCATTTCATCATCTTTTGGACAAGTTCAAGAGAGGTGTGGCGATTATTTAAGCTTTCTTTAATATTTCTAACAATTCTGAGAATTTACTGTTTCGGTGGCTACTTCTAGTTGTTTTCTGATGTATTTTTTCAGGACGTAATTTTGGATTCTTGATGTTTCCTCCAAATTGGTTTTTTATTATTAGGATAAACACTGCGTAAATGATACGTCTTGCTTTTGACATTTGGGAGTGATATTGGTGCGAATATTGTCTCTGCGATTGGTGAAGTGTTGTTGTAAAAATTTAATAGAAAAATTGGAACATCATTCAGGTAAATATCATGTGTACTCCCCTGCACATGTTTTTGCCATACCTAGATAAAAATCTGAAAACACAAAAAGTTCGATAACTTCAAAAAAAATCGTCGCAGCGTAAAAATTGGAACGGTATCTTAAAATTTAGGTACAAGTCTTCAAAAAATCGTTACATTTATCTCCAAAACCCATAAACATAGGTATTAAACAATATCATAAAAAAGCGAAAAAAATTTTTGATGATATTTGTACTGTTATAATCTCAAGTGCAAATATTGTAGAATATAAAAACCAAGACAGTTTTAAAGAGTATTGCCTAGCCTTTAAAATGAGTGGTAGATCGTCCAATTTGGTCCATTTGGACCAAGGTTAGACACATTTTTGTAAGAAAATATATATTTTTTTGAAACGCGTATGTTTAAAAAACTAAACCAAATATAAAAAAAGTGTAAATAGAAAAAAGACGTATTTTTGTGCTAAGAATATAGATATATAGTTTAAAAAGATCGGAGAAAAAAAAGTTTTTTTCTATTTTTTATGACATAAAAAATTTCAAAATTGTAAAATTAATGAAAAAAATTACACGATATTTTGTTGAAGTTAAAAAAAAACATTTTTATTTAACAAAGGGACAATTTTAATTCATACTTACATTTACTAAGTACTAAGCCTTTTAATGAAAACAAAAATAAATATCAGTCATTACTAACTAATTAGCGGTCATTTTTTAAATATCAATATGCATACAATTCAAAATTTAAACCAATAAATAATACAAACAATGAATTTTAACAAACAACGAAAAAAGTAAATATCAATTTGTTAGATAGTATAATAGTTACGTCTCAACATTTTTCTCATCAATGGTGCAAGATCCGTATATAAATTTTAAGGTACCGTTGGAATTTTTAGGCTGCGACCATTTCTTTTGAGGTTATAAAACTTTTTGTATTTTCAGATTTTCATCTAGGTATGGCAAAAACATGTGCAGGGGAGTGTATATTGATTAATTTGACTAGTGGTTTAAAAAACAGTACAGACTTTCATAAAATTTTATTTTATTGATAATATCACCTAAATTATTGTTTTGCTTTTCTATTTGAAGAGCCAATTCCCAATATTCAGTTTGAAGTTCGAGTTTCTAATATAAGTCGTCTCCCATTTAACTAGATGGGTGATATATTGCAAATGTTGTAAAATTTACTAAAATTTTAATGCATTTTTGAGAAATGTGTCAGTTATCACAAAATAATTATGATATGGTGAACAAAAATGGGTGTGCAGATTTTTTGCATGTCCAGGCTAAAGAAGTGGTTCTAAATCTAATCGTTACTTCGAAAATTAAGAAAAAAAAAGGCTATTTCAAGAGGCGAAATATTAAAACCTATGTCTGTTAAATAAAAAGCATCGACAGAACTCAAACTATATTGTACTAGGTAAGAATTAATAATTAAAAATTTATTATTATACCAATGAAGAGCATCCAAGGACAATTAAGGAAAAAAAAAACAGAAGAAAAGAAAATTTGTGTGTTTCGGTGTATATTTTTATCATCGGCTAAGCAATTTTGGTCTTACTTAGACCATTTTCAGGGTTCAAACCCTAGAAGCCAGAGAGTATGGTCAATAGATCCATTTTCATTAATCACCAACCACACTCACTTGTCAAAGGACACCCTTTAGCCAGGCTATTTGGAGAAGTGATCTAGACTAACACACGAAAAGACAATTACGTTCAGCCGGTTCGAAGATTTACCAGTACAGACAGACAGAAAAAAGGCAGCCTGTATCACTCCTGACAATCTTCCCGTAATATCTGTAAAGCTTCATCAAAATCGATTAAGCCGTTTTAAAGATTAGCCATGCAGACAAACAGATAGAAGAAAAATAGCCAATATCACTCCCGACAACCTCCTCTTCATGTAAACAAAGTGTCATCGAAATAGGTTTAGCCTTTTCGAAGATTAGTCCGGACAGACAGATAGACCCTTCTATTTTATCTATACGTAGAGATGCATAGATATATGACTATTTTTGATATTTTCAATTAAAAATCCTTATTTATTAAAACTTATGATTTATTTAAAGTGAACAGAGATTGAACTTCCTTAAACTAACTACATTTATATTTAATTTAATTTTTCATATTACAATTATTGTCTCCACAGCTTAGTTTTTCTTATCTGGTTTCTCGAAAAGAGAAACTAACTCATATATTTGATACACCCGCGTTTTAAAATATGTCAAAGATCTTTCTATCTTCACATTTTTTTAAGCTGAATAATTTTTACTAACCTGGTACATCTGGTAATTCGTATGCTATTGACGATCTAGGGTTCTGTTGTCCAAAGTCATAATATGATGGAATCTGAGGGGAAGGTGGCTTATATGAAGGGATTTCCTTTAAACTAACTAGGAGATCTGCTAACTGCTTCTCGAGACAAGACATATCAAAATCATTTTTGGAAGCCTTATTGCCTTCTTGTGTTTCTACGTTTTTCGATTGCGCAATTTCTTGAGTCTGTGTGAAAATATCAAGAAACTGTTGTGGGTTCGAACGGAGAAGATTAATAGCTGTTTCTAGTTCAGATTTGCTATTATCAGAGAGTCCAAGAGTATTTATGTTGAAGTTACATTTCTGAAATAATAATATGAACTTCACTTTTCAAAAAAAAAAAACGTTTAAAGAAATTTTAGCATGTTTTCAAGCATTTGTAGTTTCAATAGCCGATGAGGTTTGCTATTTGGATTTCAGTAATGTTGATCAACTTGACCTTATAGATTCTTCTTTAAAGATTAAATGAATGGAACGTTTTAGACCAGAGCGACGAATACCCGGCGCCAGTTGTGTGCGTTGCAAGTCACAGTCTATCACTGCGGCTCATACGAGAGACGCAGGGTCGGAAGCAGGGAGTGTATTTAGTCTGTTTGTTATTTGATCGTTTGAAAATTGATGGAGCAATGCAGCACACTGTTTGAAGTGACATTACATGTCATTGGTTAAATACGATATTGCAGGTAGAATACATCATTTAACCCTTTGACAAGCATGGCAGTTATGATAAATACTTGATTGCACTGAAAGTGAGTTATGATGAGTCGAGCACCGATTCATTTGACAAAAAAAGTACAAATAATTATATGAATAATCTGACCAGTAAAATTCACGTTAAATTCTGGAACTGCTTTGACAAAGTCGCAACAGGCAACATTCAAACTGAGATTACGCAAATGAAATAGACCTTAATTAAAAATTGTTCGCCTAGATCAGGAGGCGTAACTCCAATTAGTGGTGGTCAGCAAAGCTAAACAGTATCCGATTCTAACAAAATTTATTGAATTGAAAAGTTCATTTGTTTACTGACAATAGGCTCTGAAAAAATGGTGTCACCATATTTTACCAATAATCGACTTTAATTACTACCTTTATAAATATATTTTTTGCAATTACAAGTTATATTATTTCCAAAATTAAATATCTAGTATCTGATCAGATGGTAGCCAGAATTCGGCTAGATACCGAGAACCAATAACAATGGTCGCATAGTAACTGGATCTCAGTTTCATTTCTAGCCAGTAATGCTTAAATTGAAGATTTTTAAGTACTGTGCATTTTCTTAGATTTTTTCCAATTTTTAGTACCATATTTTTGAAGGCCATAGAAAATAAGCACTTTTTAAAAAAATGCAGATTTTTATGGTATTTTAATAGCAGACTGCTCTAATAAGGCCACATTTCCATTTTATATCTATATATACATTTAGTAGAAATTCTTTTTATTAAAAAATACTTGTAACGCTTGTCTTAAATAGGACCGTATAGAACAAGAAGTTGGTAGCGGATAATAATTCGGCAGCGGAGATGATAATTATCGACACGGTAATGATGGCAGAAGTAGAAGCTCCTCCTTTTAGGGAATATACTGTAAAAGAATAGAAGTAGGTAACGGCACTTCCATAAGTGAGCAAAGGTGGAATTTGTTGCAAATGAAACGGCTCATTCACATTTAGTTATAGGCAAGAAAGGCAGCCTTGAAACTGGCTGTAACACAGCGATGTGTAATGCAAGGGAAAACCAACCAATGACAATTCCTTGAAAAGATATCATAGTAGATTAAGAAAAGAGCATCGCCCTCAGACCCAGGCAGATCGTTAAAGGTCAAAGAATGTGAAGAATCCTACAGTGGAAGCTTTCATACACAAAAAGATAAAAATTAGAATCTGAAATGTACGTAGTTTATTCGAATCTGAAAAAAATTTCATGAACTGAAAAAATGCATAAACTTGACGTAAACGTCTGAGAAATAAGTGACACTCGTTGGAAAGGCAATGGTGATATAAATTCACTATGAAATGGGGTCATCTTTTATTTTGGAAATAAAAGAAACAACACTATGCCTTTGCAGGAACATAGGAGGTAGCTAAGAGGGTAAAATATTTTAGCTGTATATTCAACTACAGGAATATCCGACTAATATAACCATTACACATGTATATGCACGAACACTAAATAAACCAGTCCAAGAAGTAGAAAATTTTTATACTGAACTCGATATGTTAATAAAAGACGTGAAGGAACATCAGGATTATAAGGGGAGACTTTAACTCAAAAGTCAGGCTGGGGAGGATGAAAAAGGTAGTGTGTGATTGCGGACTTGGAAATAGGAATAAGAGAGATAGATTGATTCAGTTCTGAACCTGGTTCAGACCCCAACCTAGACGATTACATACACGGACATCTCCCAAACATACAAGGAATCGAATAGATTTCTTCCTGAGCAATAACATATTTAGAAATAACATAATTTCGGCCAAGACATACCTTGGTGCACTGATGTTAACTCTCATCATAATCTAGTCGTTATTCAACTCAGAGAAAAATGAAAAACACGAAATCCTCGAGGAATTTGCGGCACCCAACATGATAACCAACGGTCGTCGAACTGAAAGAAGAAGATGTAGATTCAAAAATTAGATTGATTACAGTAAAGATCAGAATTAAAATTAACTGGTATCAAATAAAACGCGGTGAATAACGAAAAAATTCGGTTCCAAGTACAACAGAAGAGTTTCCGTAATTCCTCAAGAATACATTGGAATTCTACTTAGTAGCATGCTGAGTAGAAGATAAGCAGTAATTGTAGTTCGAAAAGGGAACATTTGTTATTATCTATGCTTTGATTTTCACCAAAAACTGTTCCTATTAGTATATTATGAAAATTTATAATTAAACGATTATTCTGTTCACGAATGTTTACACTTGGAAATTGGGTGAAAATGTGGCCTTATGAGAGCTAAATTAGGGTATAACATACCCCAAAAACGGCTTAGCGATATTTATATAGTCTTAAAAAATCAGCTGCAAAAAAATATTTGAGAATGTTTTTAACGAACTGCACAGTATTAAAAAAAATTTCAAATTTTGCAATACTTTTTTGACGCACTGTAGAAAAAGAAGAAAAACTCACAAGGTCAAGTTGAATTATCATTTTAAAAATCTGAAGAGCTGAACAAAAGACCGTTTTTCGTAGTTTTCTATGAATTTTAAACTTATTTCTGTCTAAAATTATAATATTTAAATATACATTGGAAAAAATTTTTTGTGTTGAGATGATCTTCTGTTCATGAGATTTGAAAGGTTTTATTGTTGAATATTAAGAGTTCAGATGTTCGACTTATTGATGCATAATACATTTTTGATAAATAGCTATATATCTATATAAAAACAGTGTGATGACGGTGAATCTGAAGTCCGGATTACTTCATCGGGTCTTGATTTTTCCTAACATCAAAAATTAAAAAAAAAAATTTCAAAAAATCAATAAAGAACCGACTCCAGACAAAAAAGTTATTTTTTAACTATATAAAGATCTAATACCTCTAAGAAAACTATAGTGCCAACATCGAGTCTGAGGTTTGTATTGCGTCATTACGTTTTGGTCTCATTCTAACCTCAAAAAACAGTGAAAAATGCGAAAAATAGGTAATAATCACCTTAATGTTGAGCAGTTTTTGTTTTTTTCTTGTAAATTCTCGTAAAGTATTTATTACAATGTATTGCGGATGATTAGTGCCCACATGAACTCCTTTCCAACCCCAAAAAATCATCGAAAATCGGTAAAATCTGTGAATTTTACAGACCTAAAAACGGGTTATTTTTGTCGTTACTCTTTCTTTTCTCGTTTGCTTTTTTTTGAGTAGCAGTTTAATGATTGTTCAGTTAATGGTATATTTTTTAAACTTTAGTATACAAATAAGTAAAATCTATTGTAAACCATTTTAATAAAAATTTCGAAAAAATAGTGGACGCGTTTTACTTATTGTCTCACGGTAATACTTCCACGAATGTCAGAGTTTTTATTTTCGGAAAAGTAGAAAATATTATGTCAATAATTGTACTTACTAATACATTTTTCCCATCTTCTGGGTAGGTAGGGCCAATCAAACAATATTCAGAATCCTAAAAATATTTTTCATGTAAATGTTAATTTAGTTTTTTAATTTTTAATTTACTTTCACCATATTTGTTATTTAAAGAAATTTTCATTTACCTCCTCCTCTTCTTCAGATTCATTACTACTATTGCTAGGTTTCAGTTCCTGCATCTCCATAATTAACGTAGTTTATTTATGTTTTTGCTAGAATATGAATTATTATCATAATAACATAAATATTTGAAATACTTATTAAAATGTTGTATCATATTATTTAGATTTCTAGAATATTAAAATATGGTTTTCAGTTGACTAAAATGTGGTTACTTGAATTTGCAATGTTCTTATTTTTGTTTGTTTGTATGACGTTTCGATTAGGTTTTATTTTTAATCTTTATCAAGTTTAAACTGAATAATGATGAGGGATTCCAGTTGATATAGTCAGAACTTACCGTATTTTAAATTTTCCCCCTAGATAAAAGTTTTTTTTATAAAAAAATTTACTTTTAGTTTAGGATTTTTTTTTCTACATGTGTAGAAATCCTACTTTATAAGGAATACAGTTGGGTAAAGATTACAACCTGGGGTTTAGAATATTTTCGATGGATAATGGAGTCAAATTATTTTTTATTTAGGAAATTCTGTTGTTTATTGGGTGCTATGTACGAGTTGGACAAATGTTCAAGAATGCTTCAATTAAGAACGAAAGGAGGGTGACAGCAGATCCGGATTTTCCTTATCCTTCAGAACTATAATTCTTCTACTTGGATGTTCATTCCATATGTTAGTGACGTGAACAACTGTCGAATTATAATATCACTTATAACCTTTTTAAATGGTATATACTGTATCTTATCAGTTATTTAAAATCTAAAATAAATTTAGAATATTTTTTGCTTAGCATACCCTTTAAATTAAGGAACTATAATATATATATATATATATATATATATATATATATATATATATATATATATATATATATATATATATATATATATATATATATATATATATATATATATATATGTTATATCGTAGGTTTTCACGGATGGTGGAATGAATGGTTTGGTTATTCCGGGTTTCAATTCGTTTGTTCAAAAAATCATTTTCACGACGTTTCGCCAAAATCTCATGTGGCATTTTCAAGTGCGGTTTGTCTCGTTACTCGCTGAGAACTGATGGTGACCTCTGATGAATGTCGAGTTTTGTTTAGCTGGCTCGCTTTCTGATTGGACGAGCGGCTTCGCAGACTCCTCCGCTCTGCCGAGTGTGATATATTTGGTTCTTGTATGCTGGTCTCTCGTGTATTGGTTGATTTTTGTTGTTTAGTTTACTTGTTTTTTTATTAATGTTTTCCATGTTGTTGGAATGTGTATAGCATCGTCTTGTTTATTCATCTGTCCCGCTTTTTCGATTTCTAGGGCCTCTCTTATGACGCGTACCTTGTAATTCTGTACTGGTGCTATTTCTTTTGCTTTTTCAAAGTCGGTGGTTTGGTGATGTTGAAATAGAGCTGAGGTTGTTTGTTTGTTTTTGAGTCAATTTTTGTGTTCTTGAATTCTTGTTGATATACGCCTGTTTGTTTGTCCTATATATGTTTGCTGACAATCTGCATATGGAATGCTGTAAACGCCATGATTTTCAAGGTTGGTCTTATCTTTGGGATTTCCCAGGATGTTGGCTATTATTTTTTGTGGTTTAAATATGGGCAGTATGTCGTGTTTTCTTAAGATTCTTGCGATTCTGTCCGTTATTCCTTTTATGTATGGGATTATGGCTTTGATTCTTGTTCGAACTTAGTCTTTGATTTTTGTTGTGGTTTTCTCTTGTCTTTTTATGGCTTCTTTATGTCTGATTGTGTGAACCCATTCCGTTCTAGAACTGTTGAAATGTATCTTATTTCGTCTTGTTTTGTGTCGAGTTCTGTTAGTCGGAGAGATTTTGATATTAGTGTGTTGACTACTGCCTGTTTTTGAGAGGGATGATGATGTGACTCTGCATTGAGATATCGGTCAGTGTGTGTGGGTTTTTGATATACGTTAAAACCTAGGGTGTTGTTGGGTTTTCTAGTTATTTACAGGTCCAAAAAAGGAAGTTTCTTTTCTTGCTCGATTTCTAGCGTGAATTGGATTCTACGGTGGATATTATTCAGGTATATGAGGAAATCGTTCAGGTGTTCTTTTCCATATGGTCATATTATAAAAATATCATCCACATAGCATTTCCAAAATTTCAGTTTTAAGAGTGCTTTTTGCAGTGCTTCTTGTTCGAAATATATCATGAAAAGGTTGGCTATAACTAGTGAAAGTGAGGACCCCATAGGTGCGCCATCTGTTTGTTTGTATATTTAGTTATCGAACATGAAATATGTGTTTTTAGGCAGTGTTTTCTTCAATTGTGTAGGCTGGAAAATCTTCGTTCATGGCGATTTTGTTCAAAGTCTCCTCCAGTGGTATGCTTGGAAATAGCGATTTTATATCGAGGCTTGCTAAGATGTCATTTTCTTCGAGGTGAATGTTTTTGATCATGTTGGTTAGATGTTCGGAGTTTTTCACGAGGGAATCCGCCAGTTCGACTCTTGGTTGCATGATGCTCGCTAAATATTTTTCTAGTTTTTGTGTTGGAGATTCCAAGGAGCTCACTATTGGTCTGAGTGGTGCACCTGTTTTGTGTATTTTAGGTAGGCCATACAGTTTTGGACGTCTGCTTGATTTTTCCCTTGGTATTAAAGATGTTTCAGTTTCTGGGTCTAGTTTTGAGGCTTTGATCTTGGCTTTCGTAGTTTTTTCAAGGTATGTTGTCGGATCATATATATATATATATATATATATATATATATATATATATATATATATATATATATATATATATATATATATATATATATCCTGCCCTTTTATCCTCCGCGTAGCAAAAATTTTAGTTTCAATGGTTCCTAAATAAGTCCATCTGAAGTTTTCTTGACATTGGTTTTTAATCAGTGGTTTTAGTCTTTTAATTATAGAGTAAACTAGAACTTATCGAAACAAAATACAATGATTCAGCCAACAGAAACACAAACGTATTTTTTTGTTTATGATGCTTTGTTTACCATAATTCGGAAAGATTTCTTAGAAGCATCTTTAAAGAAAATAAAATGCACCATTATTAAGTATTGTTGATTCAGGAACAACCAGGAGACGATCCTGATAGACGTCTGCAATTTTGTCAAGAAATGGGTATTATGCACCTACAAATTAATATATACGATATGGTTTACAAAAGTAAACAATATCTTATTTTCTAATCAGGCCACATTCAGTCTTAATAGCTTCGTCAACAGGCAGAACTGCAGGGGTTGGTCTGACCATTATTCTCATCGTATGATAGAATACCATACGCAACATGTTCCAGAATTAAATGTTTGTGCACTTGTTAAACACATTAAAGAACCTTTTCCTTAATTAAAATTTGACAGCTAATTGCTACTTGCAACAAATAGAATTATATCCAATTTAACTAATTTATTTCATGATTACCACAACGAACTGATATTAAGAAATGAGATTTGGTGTCAACAAGATGGAGAGTCAGCTCATTTTGGCAGATATGTTAGAGATTATCTAGATGAAATATTTCATGGAAGGTGGCCCATTGAGTGGACTCCTAGATGGAGAATATTCCACTGAATATTCGAGACAGAATGTGGCTACAACTAGACGCTGCTCCTGCGCATTTCCAAGTTAACGTCAGAAATGAGTTAGATACTCAATATCCCAAAAGGTGGATAGGTCGTGAAAAAACACAATATAGCAAAGACTCCGAATATAACAAGTCCTAATTTTCCTTATGGGGATATATTAAAAATATTGTTTATGAAATACCGTCAAGGTCACCTCAAATATGAAAGAACGAATAAGAATAGCGTTTCGCTGTTCATTAAAAGATGGACATCAGGTTGAGTATTTTTTGAAACATTAGTTTTTAAAATTTTTTAAATTAAGTTTCTTATCTCTTTAATAAAGTATGCATTATATACACTACTTAGTTGTGACTATTTTTAGAACTGATTAGTGATTACATATCTTATATGTAAGTAATAAAAACGTCAATGCCGTTAACGCCCACTTTTCAAAAATAAACAAGCCAAGAAACCTTAACAATGATTTCTGTCATGACAATGCCAATTTTCATTTGAACTGTCAGGATAACAAATAAAATTGCAGATACGGGGCCGAGAAAAATCCCAAGCAAAACATAAAAAACTGTTACATAGTTACAAAGTTCTTGGGTGGATCGTAATATCATCAAGAGGCATAATTTTTGAAGATGTAAGAGAAACAGCGATTAGTGTTAACTGCGTAGTACTACGGAATAAGATTAAAATCACGATGTCTGGTCGATAAAGAAATAATACAAAAAAATGTCACAAATAATCAATATGCTACCGACACGTCCCGTCCGAAAATAAGTACAAATATTGGTTCCAACTATACATAAGTACGTCAACACAGGGTGTCTGGGAAAGATGCCAGCGGACCCACTGATGAGTCCAATTGCTGGCATCGTGGACGAAACACGCCTGTAAAATTTTGGGTCAAATTTCATTGTAATTTCGGGAAAACAAAGGGACAAATATATATATATATATATATATATATATATATATATATATATATATATATATATATATATATATATATTAGATTTTAATACCATTACTTTAAAATCCCCCGGAATACAACATAAACACTACTAGGTACTGTAAGATGATACGAGGTTTCTTCTACCAGTTTTTACAGAAATTTGAAGATTAAATTACGAAGACTTAGTGTCAATAAGAAGGCGTTATGTGTCATACCTCACATGATTCTTTGGAGGCTATATAATAATTAATTCCGGGAAAAGTGATATCTAGTGGAGGTGATATAAAATGGTCCTTAAGAAATCCAGATTTTAATGAAAATAATCTGAACACATATTGGAAATTCATATTATGAGATCCGCCTAAAGTCAGGACATATGTATCACAATGGGACAGCACATATTTTCAATAATGCCAATGTCACGAAGATCACCACCTCGACAATATTATTTTGAATATAAATTTCCAAACATAACATTACATCAGTAAAATTAATTAAAACTTTAAATGATTTATATTAATTATACTTATTGTTTGAAATATGAACAATATCAGACAACTTATTCAGTAATGTTCAACCCAAAATATGTTTAATTTACTTTATGTGTAATAAATAAATTTTCACCTCATTTTATTGATACAGCTGTGTATATCAAAATTAAAAATAAAAATTATATTTCTTACCTGCAAAATGTTGTTTGATATAATAATTTTCTTTATATATTTCTTTTTGTTATTTCGCACCATAAAACGAAATACTGAAATTTTTCTTTCTTTGTTTGTTTCTTTCAGTTAAATATAATTAATTATGATAATTTATGATGCGGTAGACCTGATATATAATATTCATAAAGCATTTATTATCATATACATCCAAATTAAATAAAAATAAATTTTCTGAATTCCTGAGGAGTTGACACATGTATTAAATTTAAAAAAATGTTAATATGTACATGTATTAATAATAAAAAACAAACCTTTGTTAAAAAAAAACCAAGAGCAAAATAAGACCGTATAATGTATTCTTTTGCATGGAAAGAATGATGCTAATTTGAGTTTATTTATGTAACTTTGTAAAATGCTGGTATACTAAAATAGTTGTGTAAGTATGACACCATAAAATTAATCAGTATGCAGTTTAGTTTACCCTTAATTTTAAAACAAGTCATCGTAACAAGCTGCAGCTACGTGTCAGAAAAGAAAGAATTGACTCCTGTTTATATTTAATTAACTACAGGATGTCCTACCGGGAAACATTTTGGTCTATATATGGGAAACAATGTATAGAAAAATTTTTAAAATTTATATTAATGTCGATAGGGGTATCTCGGCTAAAATATTTTCTAGATGATGGCACTTCCAATTATACCGGAAGTAGTCAACTTGCTTATTATTAATAGAACAATCTATATATTATTGAATTTTTGGATTCTGTTCAAGATTCTAAGCACATCTTGTGTATTATGTGCCATACCTAAGTCCAAGTTTTTATGTTGACGTTTACAAGTCCTAAAATAATTATCAATTTTTCCGATAAAGAGGAAGCCTTTTTTATTTAATTTGAGTTAGACTTCTTGTTGAAAATGGCCTACACTATTAGATTTTTATAATATTTTGATAATCAATAATACAGGTTGTTCGAAAAATAAGATTAAAAATTAAATTGAAGAAATCATCAAAAGTCAATTTTTTCAAATCGAAAACCTCAAAATTTTCTAATTTTATATTCTTTAGCATTAAAAATAAAGGTTAGTTTGTGTAAGGTTTCTTCTAGCCGGATTTCAAAATTTTCCTCTATATAGTTTTCCATACATAAATCGAATAAGGGACACCCAATACAAATTCATTTTCTAGAGAAGTTCGAACATTTTTTTAAATTTCAGTATCTAAGATTTTCATTGGAGTTTCTTTCAAATTATATTAGTCTCAAAATTATATTATTACATATCAGTACAACCTTTTGCTTACCACCAGTACCCGTGTGTATTATTGAAGTTTCCAACCAGTAACTTGTTGATAATTTTCTTCAGTTTTCAAGCTTATGAAACTGAGTGGGGCACTCATTTGAAACAAAAATATAGTGTGAATTATTATTTAAAGACAACGAAGTAAAACTCGATTATTACTTAAAAAATCCACTTTAATTGAAACATTCAACATGTTTACGCTATACGTAGCAAAAACATGTTGAATGTATATTAATTAATGTTTCAATTAAAGTGGAATTATTAAGTAATAATTGAGTTTTACTTCATTGTCTTTAATAACATGGGTTTCCACCAAGTATCGGTGACCATCAAGTCTCCGCAAAAATGATGTTTTTGTATGTATTTATGGCCAATAACCGATAACAAAGTTGAAAGATAATGGTACACTTAGATAAATAACTTTTTTTTTAAATTTCTGTTAATGTAGATTTAGCAATATTCTAGCAATAAATAGTATAAGAATTTCTTACACACATATGTAAAGGACGCCATTTTTCTTCAGCCAGTTAACCTTACCTGTCTGCTCCGAATATTTGTGCAGAACGGGACATTTCACAGGCATATACATTTGTCAATATTCATCCAACTAATTTAATATTTTCATAATATTTTATTTTGATATTTTGAAGATTATGAGTAAACATGACTATGACTACCGTTGGAAAATCTTTAAATCGTGTAATTTTTCTAGCTACTGCTGATATATCTAGGCCAATTAAAAATATTGTAAATAATGAACATGTATAAAAGTAACTATATTATTTTACTTCCTTTTCAATAGAATACTAATTATCATCTACAATTTTCTTTTGCCATTAAAAATAGATGCAAGGGATTCTGTTAAGCTCAGAGCATCAAAATTGTATCATCATGTAAACAAATTACTAAACAAACAATAGTGTAAGTTCTGTTTTCTAGGCCAATAATTCTGCCACCATCAAAACTTGTGTTTACAACCCTTTAATTAAATTATAGCCCAAAGTGAGCAACAAATAGAATATTTGCTCTTGGAAACTAAACAGCCACTTAGGAGGAAAACCTTTTGATAATTCAATTGTAAATTAATTGTGTACGATATATTTCAAATATTTCTCTATAGCAGAGGGATAAAAAGATTTAAAATGAGGGTTAGTTTCTGAACAATAAATAATATAAATTAAATTTTAAAAACATATAATAGGTGGTTCGAAAAGTCCCGGGACCAACATATAAAAACACAATTTTTTGCCAAAATTCGACTTTACGGTTATTCAAAAGGATTTTCAGAATTTGCTTGATGTTTTCCCAAAGCGTTCGGCATCATTTGTGACTATACGATCGCATATGAACTCAGAAAACCAGAGAAAAATGGTTGCTACTCAACAGATTCCTTGTAATACTTTTCAGGCCATTTTTGAGTTTTAATGGTATTTTTTCCATCAAATAACAATGTTTCATCAACGTACGAAACTCGCTTTTTTCCGTTGTTTTGTAAATATCAAAAGGTGTGTGATTAAAACTTCAATATCTCAATGACTAGTAGTTGAAATATCATTAAATTTTGACACGTATCATTTGAAGGTTGATGCTGTCTTAGGACTTTTGGAACCACCTATTAATGATAAGTGAGAAACTCTAACTAACTTCCAATAAAAACTACAATATATAAAATATTTTTCGTTTTATCTCTATAAGTTAAAATAAAATGATAGTTATTGCTTTGGCGCTATTGCTACAGCTAATATCTAACAAATAATTTTTGAAATTATAGCATAAAATGCTTTAGGAAATGCTGTTTTAATTTTTGTACTTTCGTTTAAATTCCTTAATTATGAAAAATTTTGAGTGTTTACATCCGTGTTGACTTTTTTGTCTTATCGGGTAAATATTGTCTCTTAACTCCGAACAGTTTTTAATCCTGTGTTTGCCACCACCATCCGATCTAAAATGTATATTATTTTGTCACTAAAAATGACAGTTTCTCAGAACTTAGATGGTTTTGTAGCAAATTTTCTTGTAAATGTCAAATGTTTTTTCGATTCTTTGCTAAAAATGAAGATTTTCTTTTCGCCTTGCCTCCTTTACAAGCAGCACTATGTAAGCAATTTCTGATACTTTGTGGGTTAATATTCTTTGCGAACTTTTCAATGATAAGTTTTAGTGCGCTTATTTAAGAGTCTTTTCTGACCTTTTTTATCACACTATGCTCTTTTCCTAGTAGTCTCGAGGAAGCTGACTTCTATATGGGCCAGTATTTGGACAATAATTATACTGTATTGTCGACTTACTGTACCTTTTATCACCCATATTATAAACTGTTGCCTCAATGAGTCTTGCTTCCCAAAATCTTGGAAATCTGCCCGTTCTACCGTTAAAATTAACGATTCTACTGAATCTATACATCTGAGATCTATACCCTTTTTAAAAACATATTCCAAAATATTTTAAAATTTAATAAAAATCCGAATTAATAATTATATGGCTCTAGATATTATCATTCCAGAAAAACAGTCTGGTTTTAGAGCTGCGCAACTGCCCTTTCTGAGGTGACAGCTGATATCTGGCTTTTGGGGTTTGAAAATCACGCTTCATCTCTTTTATTGTCCTTCTTGATGAACAAAACACAAAGGATGGTTATCGATGGCCAACAGTCTAAGTCTTGCACCGTCACATGTGGAGTACCATAAGGAAGTATTTTCGGTTCACTTCTATATACTTTATATTCATGTAGTTTTATAAAGTCGATACAATTTTGTAAATATCATCTCTACGCAGACGATACATAAATTTATATTTCTTTTAAAGCAAATGATACCGCTATTAATCGAATTATCCAAGATCTAAATAATTTATTTAATGCTTCTAATAATTATTTACCTAAAATTAATCCAGCTAAATCGTTTACTATTCACATATTCAATTAAATATAAGTCAAGTTCTCATGCATGCAAAAAGTTTAGGTTTGGTAATTGATAATTAACTAAAATATGCTGAACATGTTACTCAGTGTCTTAAAGGAGCAGCATTGAAAATATTATATCCTCACAGAGATTACCTTGACCACGATACAAAAAAAGTTTTATGTGACTCGTTAATAATTTCTTATTTTAATTTTTGCGATCAAATTTATGGACCATTTTTAAACTACACTGATCGAAGAAGGATTCAAAAAATGCAAAATAGCTGTATACGTTTATTTTTGGTATCGGGCGTAATCAAAGATTTCCTAATAATATATTTGACAAACCTATTCTTCACTCAATTTGCTTCTTTAAAAAAATAATTAAATTTAGGATACTGTTTTACTTACACAATAGACTTACTTATCGTACGGATATACATAATTTAAATGTACGCAAGAAAAATCTGCTGACACTACTAGCACATAATAAAGAGTTTTATAAAAAATCATTTTTATATAGCATAGCGTCTGTTATAAACAAATTTCAAGTAAATAATTTTTCCTTATCAGTCAGCTCCTTTAGCAGAGGGATGAAAACAGAATTAAAAGTCAGTAAGAAATTTTATTCTCTGGTCAAAATATTTGTGACCTGACAATAGGAACTGTACAAATGACATCATTCTTGTCTTCCTCTTCTAATCCCATTTCCTTTCTTGACTTTCTACCTTCCGTTATTTTCCTGAAATCTGTATGTTTTTTTATACTTTGTTTTTAAATATTGTAATAAATATCTATTTATTTTCATATACAGATTTGTTTATATTTCATACAAATTGTTTAATATAATTTATGTACTCCTCAACACTCCCTGCCATCTGACAGGAAATTGAAAACCAGCCTTCTATTTCTAATTTATTTTGTAAGGCTAAGAAGTTGTGTATATAATTAGACATAATAAACGTTTTATTATTATTAATGAAAGTTTCTTTTCTGTTTATACAAATCTATATTAATTTTCGTAACTGAAATCGTAGTTTGCAAATTCTTTTCACATATTGAATTTCAAGGGAAATAAAACTATATTCTTCATAAAAAGTTTTGTTTAATCTAAATTTAATTTTAATAATCCTAATTTTCTAGTAACCTACCCTGATACTTTTATATAAATAAATATTTATCTTGAAAAAGTATGAAGAATATAGTCAAAGTCAAATTATAATTTCCATCTGAAATTTATACGTTTTTACGATAAAAAATATTTTTTAAACTTTTTAAAAACTTGTTTGGTAGATGTCTACTTACTTAACCACCAAATACTCGATTAAAAAAAAAATAAAAAAAGTTATACTTAAGGGAAAATCACGCCTATACAGCAGCCATTTTTCCTAACTAGAATATACGAGTGGGAGAAATTTACAGAGCGCCAATTACACTGTCCTTATTCAGGATCTTAAACCAAGGGAAGAATGGCTGTCGAGCTCGCTAAACCTCCAAATTTATCATGGCAGCAAAGTACGTCCAATTAGGCCTTGTCCCATCCGTAATGAGTGGCTGAATAAAAATAAAAAAAAAAACAAAAGTAAATGCTGGGCGAACAGCACCGAATAAACACCGTAACTAATATTAATGTTTTCATTTTTTTATACAACTTCTTTTTCGTTACTTGCGATTTTTGTACGGCACCAACTCACTATATTGATCCCTGTCACTCGTCTCACGTCAACTCAGTGTTTTAAATGCTATTAGATCACACTAAATCTTTTCATAATTACCACTCTGAGTAAAGAACATGAACATCGCCCAACCATCCTAATTAGGATTCTAACTGCCTTAAATTCTATTACATCAACCTGAATTTAGTTCCTAACTCAGTCAGGATGATTAAATACCATATGGCCTAGTAAGCTCTTTACCTATCGAAAAAAATATTTTAATGAAAAGTGAACTTTTTAGATCTACCTAATTATCTATTCGTACAGAAAAAGGAAAATCATCCTAGTCTTGTGTTCTTTTATAGTACTATTGCTATGTACTAGTTATAGCTGGTTCATATTTTCAAGATTAATAACTAATACTACAAATTTATACTAAACTAACTCATTGTAGAATAAAAATGCGTTGTTTAAAATTTCATTAGTAGTAAAAATTAGGAATGAATTGATATTCTATACCAAAAGTAAAATGTAAATCCTTTACTTTTCAATTGTGGTTATTTAACCAATTTTATTCTAGTGTTTCAACTATTTTATGATACATTTTATTAGCTTTTGTTTGTGTATAATCTTATTTTTTCTATTTTGATGTACTTGTCAAATTTTTCTCTAGACTTCTATATGGGCCAGTATTTGGACAATAATTATATTGTATTGTCGACTTACTGTACCTTATATTATAAACTGTTGCCTCAATGAGTCTTGCTTCCCGAAATCTTGGAAATTTGCTCGTTTTCTACCGTTAAAATTAATGATTCTACTGAATCTACACATCTGAGATCTATATCCATTTTAAAAACATATTCCAAAATATTTTAAAATTTAATGAAAATCCGAATTAATAATTATATGGCTCTACATATTATCATTCCAGAAAAACAGTCTGGTTTTAGAGCTGCGCAACTGCCCTTTCTGAGGTGACAGCTGATATCTGGCTGTTGGGGTTTGAAGACCACGTTTTATCTCTTTTATTGTCCTTCTTCACGGACAGAACACAAAGGATGGTTATCGATGGCCAACAGTCTAAGTCGTGCAGCGTCACATGTGGAGTACCACAAGGAAGTATTTTCGGTTCACTTCTATATACTTTATATACATGTAGTTTTATAAAGTCGATACAATTTTGTAAATATCATCTCTAAGCAGACGATACATAAATTTCTTTTAAAGCAAATGATATCGCTAATAATTGAATTAACCAACATCTAAATAATTTATTTAATGTTTCTAATAATCATTTACTTAAAATTAATTCAGCTAAATCGTTTACTATTCAGATATTCAATTAAATATAAGTCACGTTCTCATGCATGCAAAAAATTTTGGTCTGTTAATTGATAATTAACTAAAATTTACTGAACATGTTACTCAGTGTCTTAAAAGAGCAGCACTGAAAATATTATATCCTCACAGAGATTAGCTTGACCACGATACAAAAAAAGTTTTATGTGACGCGTTAATAATTTCATACCTCAATTTTTGCGATCAAATTTATGGACCATTTTTAAACTTCACTGATCGAAGAAGGATTCAAAAAATGCAAAATAGCTGTATACGTTTATTTTTGGTATTGGGCGTAATCAAAGATTTCCTAATAAATCAAACGATTTAGGTTGGCTCAATATATTTGACCAACCTATTCTTCATTCAATTTGATTTTTTAAAAAAATAATTAAATTTAGGATACTGCTTTACTTACACATCTTACGGATATACATAATTTAAATGTACGCAAGAAAAATCTGCTGACACTACTAGCACATAATAAAGAGTTTAATAAAAAATCATTTTTATATAGCATAGCGGCTGTTATAAACAAATTTCAAGTAAATAATTTTTCCTTATCAGTCAGCTCCTTTAAGAAAGGGATGAAAACAGAATTAAAAGTCAGTAAGAAATTTTATTTTCTGGTCAAAATATTTGTGACCTGACAATAGGAACTGTATAAATGACATCATTCTTGTCCTCTTCTAATCCCATTTCCTTTCTTGGCTTTCTACATTCCGTTATTTTCCTCAAATCTGTATGTTTTTTATACTTTGTTTTTAAATATTGTAATAAATATATATTTATTTTTTTATACAGATTTGTTTATATTTCATACAAATTGTTTAATATAGTTTATGTACTCCTCAACACTCCCTGCCATCTGACAGGAAATTGAAAAGCACTCTTCTATTTCTAATTTATTTCGTAAGGCTAAGAAGTTGTATATGTAATTAGACATAATAAACGTTTTATTATTATTAATTTTTCCTATGTTTTTGAAAGTTTCTTTTCTGTTTATACAAATCTATTTTCATTTTCGTAACTGAAATCGTAGTTTGCAAATTCTTTTCAAATATCCTTCATAAAAAGTTTTGTTTAACATAAATTTATTTTTTATAATCCTAATTTTCTAGTAACCTACCTTGATACCTTTTATATAAATAAATATTTATCTTGAAAAAGTATGGTGAATATAGTCAAAGTCAAATTATAATTTCCATCTGAAATTTATAGGTTTTTACGATAAAAAATATTTTTTACACTTTTTAAAAACTTGTTTGGTACATGTTTACTTAACCACCAAATACTCGACTAGAAAAAATAAATAAAAAAAATTATACTTAAGGGAATATCACGCCTATACAGCAGCCATTTATCCTAACTAGAATGAACGAGTGGGAGAAATTTACAGCGCGCCAATTACACTGTCCTTATTCAGGATCTTAAATCAAGGGGAGAATGACTATTGAGCTCGCTAAACCTCCAATATTTATCATGGCAGCGAAGTACGTCAAATTAGGCATTGTCCCATCCGTAATGTGTGGCTGAATAAAAATTTAAAAAAAAAACAAAATGCTGGGCGAACAGCACCGAATAAACACCGTATCTAATATTCATGTCTTTTTTTTTTTATTTAACTTCCTTTTCTTTCCTTGTCATTTTTGTACGGCACCAATTCACTGTATCGGTCCGTGTTACTCGTCTCACGTCAACTCAGCGTCCTAAATACTATTAGACCACACTAAATCTGTTCATAATTATCATTCTGAGTAACGAACATGAACATCGCCTAATTCTCCTAATTGGGATTCTAACTACCTTAAAGTCTATTACATCAACCTGAATTTAGTTCCTAACTCAATCAGGATGATTAAATACCTAATGTCTAATAGGCTCTTAACTTAGGTAGGATGGCTGAATACCATATGGTCTAGTAAGCTCTTTACCTATCGAAAATAATATTTTAATGAAAAGTGAGCCTCTTTTAGATCTTTTTAATCATCTATTCGTACAGAAAAAGGAAAATCTTCCTAGTCTTGTGTTTTTTTATAGTACTATTATTATGTACTAGTTATGGATGGTTCATATTTTCAAAAATTAATAACTAATACTACGAATTTACACTAAACTAACACATTGTAGAATAAAAATTTACACTAAACTAACACATTGTAGAATAAAAATGCGTTGTTCAAAATTTCATTATTAGTCAAAATTAAAAATGACTATTGATATTCTAACCCAAAAGTGAAATGTACATTTTTTACTTTTCGATTGTGGTTATTTAACCAATTTTATTCTAGTTTTCAACTATTTTATGATACATTTTTCTAGCTTTTGTTTGTTTATAATTTCTGATGTACTTGTCAAATTTTTCCGTAGATTAAAAGATCCGAAAGCGGGCACGAATTAAGCTGACTTTAAAGTTAAGAACTTTAAACTTGATCAACTTCTTAACTGTTAATTCTTAATTCTTTATTTGTACTTGGGGCTATAAACAGATGAAAGTACATTGTACCATTTAACGTGCAAGTGAAAATTATTAATGTAAATTCTTAGTTGTCAATTTTTGGAACCAATAATATTTAATCAATATCAAAAAGTTAAGATTCAATATACCAATAAAGAAAATCCTGTCCAAAACATCAATAACTTGAGAGCAAAATTCAAACACTAATTTTCAAATATCCACTTGAAAATGATGTAGGTAGCAAAAATGAGAGATAGGAACTAAATGGGCATAAGTTTTTTATAAGAGCCTATCTTCGCAAAACCCAAAAATTCCATCACAGCAGAGTGGACGTAACCTTTTTAGAAATATTTCTCTAAATATAACTGGAGAATTCCATACAATGGGGTATAATAACAGGCCATGTTCACTAATTTTAATTAATTGATATTATTTCAGAATTATTTCAAAATTTTAGAGTAGATCCAAAATGTGGGAGTGAATACTAAAAAGTTGTAAGTTCCAATTAGAGAATATCATTGTAAATAGATCCTATAATAAAAACAAGTCATTTTCTTTTTAGAGTTGCGTAGCTAGCAAAGAACTCTTATTATTACATCGTATCCAGCAGTCACTATGTCATCGCTATTGTTGTGGAACATAACATCTCACCACCGCTTTCCGGCAAAACTGGTCTTAAATAGAGGTCCAAGTTTGTGGAAAGTACAAGGATGTCTGGGAAAAATACCGGTGGATCCCATTGATGAGTCCACCACCGGTATCGGGACGAAACATCCATACATTTACTACGGTGGTCAAAAATAGATCGCTAGCTACATACCCTTACCACCAGGGGCATTGCAATTTGCGACATGGCGCCCGACTAGGGCAGCGGTTAGATGACTAGTCCAAAACCGCAAATGATGTGGTAAAACCATAGATGTGGATATAAGACAGAATGTCAGGAACTGCTGAGGGCTTTCATCAAGCCTGGCCCGACCATTGGCAGACCACCGAGGATGTCCGTTCCACTTCCTTTTCAGGCCTGTGCTTTCTAACGGCTTGGACTGTCCGACAGTTTAAGCCGGAAAGCAAATGCCTTAGGGCGGGGGGGGGGGGGCATGTTGTGGAACATAACATCTCACCACCGCTTTCCGGCAAAACTGGACTTAAATAGAGGTCCAAGTTTGTGAAAAGTACAAGGATGTCTGGGAAAGATACCGGTGGATCCCACTGATGAGTCCACCACCGGTATCGGGACGAAACATCCATACATTTACGGTGGTCAAAAATAGATCGCTAGCTACATGCCCTTACCACTAGGGGCATTGCAATTTACGACACTATGCACTTTCGTCATTTTTCGGGTAGCGCTCCGTATCTAAAAAGTAACGCTAAAAGGTATTTTTTTGTTCATTCTATCGAATGAATTTTCGTTGAATGAGACTTCAAATATGCAATAAAATATGCTGTATAAATTGATATTTAATATTATTATTCATGAAATGTGAGCCTAGAAAGATGCTTGCAATTTGTCTCTCTCTTCTAATTTTCCAACGGCAGATTTTAGAATCTTCAAAAAAATTCTAAATTAGAGTATGTAAAAGTTATGTTCACTAATAGAGGGTTTCCCAAATTATTGTGATAGCTTATAGCGGCCATGAGTAAGGTTTATCATTCCATCATGAGTGGTTCCTCGTTACCACACCATTTAGAAATTGTACAAATAGTTTGTCAAAATTTTCAATGTTATTTGGAGAATTCTTCGTGCATAACATGGTCGTCATTTCGCTCCATCTGCTCCTCCGAAATCGCCGAGTAATTATTAAATTAGAAAGTAAGTTTACTTTTCATGATAATAAGTCATCGAGACAATGACGTAGAGCTCCTAGTGATCTGCAACACTGCCCGGGCAAGTGTTGCAGAAAACGAAAATATGTCAATTCGGCGCCGTTCGCAACAATTTGGGCTTTTCAAAATTACTACCTGGCTTATTTTGAGGTTGGATTTTTGGTTAAAAGACTTCACAAATAAGCAAAATTTCCGATACTGGTATGAGTCAATTCCTCAAATGGTCTATGGATATCCATTCCGGAAAAATCACCGTCTAGTGTGGATTATGTAAGGAGGCATCAGCGAGCCATATTTCTTTAAAAGTGCGGATGATCGTGCTGTTACTATGAATAGGGCACATTATCGTGGCAAATTGATTCTGATGATATTTACTTTCAACAAGACGAGGCAACTTGTCATACAGCGGCTGTTACAATGGTTTTATTGTGGGATAAGTTCGGTGAGTCGATAATTTCACAAAATGACCCATTCAATTAACCACCAATATTTTGTGATTTCACACAACTGGATTATTTTCTGTAGGGCTATGTTAATTCACAGGTTTATGGCAACAAATCCAAGACTATAGATGAATTTGAGACCAACATACGAGTCATCATACTTGCTATACCACCCGAAATGCTTCACAGAGTTATTGAAAATTGGCTACAACGTACCAATGTTTGAATCTTGTTTAAATGATAAATGGCAGAGAATATCAAGAGTAATAAAATCAAAATGCACCATATTTGACCGATTTTACTGGGTTTACTGGGAAATTCTTTACATGAGATGCACTAAAAACTATTTAAAATTTGATTTTTACATTCTAATATGGGTTCTAATAGAAACTCCATCTTATGTGATGAAATTTTGAAGACATAGGCATCCAATTGACTTGAACTCAAATCCGAAAATTGCAAGAATAAATACCGAGGTCAACAACTGCCACGAAACCTAAATATAATGCGTGTCCAGCACGCATTTGGTACCGTTCTTTTACATACTTTTTAGCATTTTCTATCTTACCATATCAAAAAATTTTACTGACCAAATCTTTGCAACTCAAATTTTAATAATTCGTATTCAAATTTGCCAACTAACAAATTTATTGAGGAGGTGTTTCCCTCATTATCCTTTTCTCAGAGCCCCGCCTCTGTTGTTGACTTCAACTTTAGTCACAAGTCATTGATTTATTTCTTTATAAAAAATATTTCGTCATTGGAAATATAAAGATGGAGACTTTTTATATTATCCCCATTCTTTTGATTTATTTCCAAGTGGTTTAGGAGCATATGGTTTCACAGTTTATGAGTATACAAGGATAAAATACCATAGGGTGAGCTTTTATTTGAAAAATGAATGTAGAGCATAAACTCGATTTGATAAAATCTATATTTTACCTTTTTCAAATACCCCATTTAATTACATTTAAATAAGTAATAAGTTGCCCTTCGTTTGCTTTTGTTGTTGTTGCGAATACCAAATTAGGGGAACAAATAATAACAATCACGTATTTTTGGAATTAATAGTAATAATTAAATAACAAAATTGTTTATATTCAGTAGATGTTCAATACATTTTAGCAAAGAATTTATAAAAAAGTATCTTTAGATTTCCTAGCAATTTCATCTAGCAAGTTTAGTCGAAACTGCATATGTACCATCTGCACCATCATATCACATTGCAGCCACACCGCAAGTTAACGTTACAGCCTGTGCTGTTGACCAGTACATGTGAGCTATAGAAAACTACAGAGTATCTGAGGCTGCCTTAAGATTCTCTTTTGTCAGCAGGTACCGCTATTAAAGAAAATGATTTTTTTTTTTAAATATTTTTAGGGTTCCAAACTTTATTGTGTTATTCCTGCATTTACTGTACAAACTTTTTATTGTTAATTTAGATTAGTTTTAGAGTTATACCATGTCCGTGAATTACAAAGTACTGTTTAAAATGTTCGTAAGGAAAAAATCTCTCTAGTGTGAGCTGGAAAAGTCTATTTTGTATGTAAAACTAAACGAGAATGAATATTTTTGATATAATGGCGATCTTAATGTGTGAAAATACTCATTTGTCAAATAAACTAACTCATATTTAGTTATTTTTTTATTAAGAATCAAACAGCTTAAGGAAAATGCAGATCAGCAGTGTTAATTTTTTTCTAATAACTATGAATGTGAAATGAAAACAAAGTAAATGAAAGAAATATTTTCTTTTATTACACCTTAAGTAGACACAGGCGCGGATCCAAGGGGGGGGGGGCGGTGGGGGCGATCGCCCCCCCCCCCCCAAGAGCTTCGAGTTTAGGAAAATGGACCCGATTTTTCCTCTTCTACTACAGTTTATTTAAGAACTAGAGAGAGTAATAAATCATTTTTTACCCTTTTTCTCTTCGCAAACTACCTGTGTTCTTTAGTCCGGTGTCTTTAGCAAAATCTGTTAGACACATATATTTTTCATAGAAATGGGTTAGAAATTTTATAATCAAAAATACCGGTCTATAATAATGAACTAAAACGTAGCCCTATTCTCTCAAAAAATTCGAAGTTATAATTTAAATACTTACAAAATATCCATTGTCAAAAATACAAGAAGGTAAACATATATAAAAAAATTAATTCGTCCATATAATATTAAAATATCTTTGGGGCTATCGGTCATTTTATTATTAATTAAAAACATTTTTAGGGTATTTGACGTTTCAGTTTATTTACTTCTTAAACCATCTGCAGAATTACAAGTAAACCCTGAAAAGGGATTCAAATGTAATTACTTTTTTTATGTTGTAATTAAAATTAGACCTACTTATTTTTTTCTATTGTAATGATATCTTAAATTAATTTACTTTATTATATGGAAATACGATAGCTCCAAAAAAAATAAGATAAACATGTTAATTCTACACGCTTAAGAAAAAGACACAAATACAATAATAAAATAATAAAAAACTTACGCCTAATTAGAATTAAATATATATAAAATTAAAGAGTGGGACACACTAAAATAAAAATATATAAAAAAATATATAAACAACATTAAACAATAAAATTCAACAAAAACAAAAATTTAAATAATAAATTGTGTTTACACTAGTAAACATTACGTATCTAATTCCTAATCAAAGTCAGTGAAACTATCTTCCCTTAAATTAATTATAACTGTTTCCTCTATCTCACCGATCATGAGATCGAGTTCTCACATTTTGTTTTATTCATTTATTATATGGATTTTTCCCAATTTTCCGCAGTAACTTTATTCAAAAAAATCTTTCAAAAGTTTAGTTAAATTACTAATTGTGTTAATTGTGTTATTTCTAGCAACTCTACCTTTTACTTGAGAGAGATATTTACTTCTCCTTCCGACAGTTTCCGGACGATCTATAGGAACAGATTTTCTATCTGGTTTTTCCCAACAAAAATTAAGTTCTCTGAGCAATTTCCAGAGATCAGTTCTTTTAATTTAAGGTAAATCGTGATCTTCATTGATTTTGAGATCTGCTTCTCATAATAAAATATATATACAACCCTTTTAATTGCAGTTTTCATCTCTTCTTCCAATGCGTGTGCCTGTGATCGAATGTGGCGTGGCAGTACTAACAATTCCAATCGTTTTTTCTCCTTCAGTATTCTGTACATAGTAGATTTTCCAACTCCTGTCATGTTGGAACACATCTCAACAGAGCTTTTAACATTATTATCTAGATATTGATATCTTAAGGCATCATAAACATTCATCGTAATAAGTTTTTCGTTGAGGAAAAAAAACAAGATAAATCACTAAGAACAAACTGTAAGGTGTACTTTGCTCACTGACAGAAATTAAATTAAACTATCAGAAATTTTATGTTGCAGTAAATTTATAAAATATATTTAAATATAATGAAATATAATTAGATTTCTCAGTTACCTGCGGCACTGGAGCAGGTACGTTGGAGGTTTCGGTAACAGTTTTATTACTCTCTCTAATTCTTGAATGGAGTATAGGAATGTGTATGCTTGCAACCCCCCTCTCCTCCCCTCCCAAGAGCTTTGAGTTCAGGAAAATAGAACCCATTCTGCCTTTTATATTAGAAATGAGTATGCTGCTTCCACCCAGAGCTTTTGAAATTCTTTAAAAATTCCTCAAGGTAAGCATTTGAATATCTGTTATTATTTTTTTATTTTGTCGAAGCTGTTTCATCTGATAATCTATGCTATATTACAATAATCTGTGCCTATATATACAGCGAAGAAGAAAAGTTAAACATAAGTAAAGAACAATGAAAAAAGGAAAATACTAGAACGGAAAGCACAAGAGATGGGAACTATTATAAAAGAAATTAGGTTAGCTCTTTTTATGGGGAAATCAAAAATGATTAAAATAGAGATATAAATAGACAGATGTTTAGTAATTATAAAACTGGAGACCTATTAGGAGAGACTAGACAAATAAGAGCGAGGTAGAAAGATTACTATAGCGAAATGCCCAATGAATAAGATGAATATTCGGTAAAAACAGGAAATAAAGTATCGCACTGTGATAGAACCATCACCATAAAAAAATATTTCCAAGAATTGGAAGACTGAAAAATAAAAATTGTGCCGCAATAATGCAACAGCTGAAAATGTGAAATTAGAAGATGTGATTTAAAACTTCATTTATATAATTATAAAAGAAATTTGTAAATAAGTAATAATGCTCGAGAAATAGGAAAACGCGGCCATCGCATCAGTATTAATAAAAGATGTTAGAGATTTGAAGAACTTGTTCTTTTTACTAGAATTAGTTTATAGTCTCAAAGATCTGGTAAAATAAAATTTAAAATATTGACCCTGGACTTCATTGGTAACACGTTATATCGAACAAACAATAGGTCGTGACTCGTTGAAATAGACGGTGCTCGTTGAAAATTCATCGGGTCTTTCTCGTTTTTGAAGATACGATTTGGCATTGTACCATGGATTAATTAAGTTTTGGGTCTGCTGACGGATCAAATTTCATTAGATTAATAATTCGAGGAATAGTAAATGTAGTGCAAACGCAATGACCTTGCAAGACAAGTGTTCAGGATTATTTTAGTTTAGATTCTGGTTCTTTAGGATATATGCAGTTACCATAGCAAATAACACAGCCTTCGAATTGTCTGATTAGGGAATCGCAACATTAAATATTATTGGTCATTTTAAATTCGAGTTAAATATTACAATTGCGATTTTTTACCTTTATCGTAAGGAAAGTTGCATTAAAGCTTGAAATATATATTAAAAAAAAAATAAACATAACATACAAGGTTTTGGCTACCCTTTAAAAATTGGTATTTTTGAGCGACAGTTAACGACTATATAGAAAAACGAAAATTCGATTTTACATGACAATATAAACAATAGTACTATATTCATCCGAAATCTATTTATTAAATTAGAAATATTAGGACATTTGGAGACAATGATAAAAGATAGGATGGTAAAAAAAGTGATATGGAAAATACTGGAGAGCAGGAGCAAGTCAGATTATCAAACCCAAGACGTAAAAGTTCTGTTTACGGCTTCATTGAAGTTAGAGCTTAATGCTCAGCGTTGATTGGATGTCTTTGTAACAATTTTGAACCAGGCTGCCTTACAATCAATATTAATTGTAATTATTAAAGGTTAACTTTCTAGAATATAAGTTCTGCAAGGCTGCTTTTAAACTGCATCACTTTTTCCGGGTAACATTTTAAGCAAAAACCTTATTTTTTGGTGTTACAAATATAACTGTGCTTTTTGGGATCAGGCTAGAAAAAGAACTCTTACTGCTGGCTTTTCAAAAAATCATTTGTGCTAGCAAGAAAAGAATCTACATTAAAAAATCCATCTACACATTCATTTAACAAATTATATATTTAAACTTATTTGATTTTAGTTTTGTTTGTCAAGCGTAAACAACTAAATTTAGATTGCAAATCTTCTTCTAGTATGTTTACAACATAAGCTTTTACGTAATACGCATTAAATATTTAAATATTTTAAAGTATAAACCCCTGTAAAGCTGAATAAATTAATGGATTGTTTTTTCAGCAACGTTAGTCTTTAACTGTGCCTGTTCAGGTGTGCGTATTAGTTTTTCCCCCAAAGATTTATTTTGCCTTTGAAAATGGATTTATGTCAGTGGGTTGAAATGAAATAATATGTAAATTTCCGTGAAATATTTAAAAAGGGGATTATGGGATAAATTGTTTGATAAGTCCTACCTAAAAGAGATTCATTCTTGTTTAAAATTACTACCTATTTTAAACATTTGAATTAAGCTATACGTGATAAAAAAAATTATGAAATTGTGTTTGTGTATGTTTTTGATATACATTTATTCTGTTACTGGCCCTCAAATAGTGTTAAAAATAAAATTATATGCGGAAACTTGTAAGAGACTTGGATTGGGTTAATAAAAACAAATTAACACTAAAGATCTACGGAAGCTATTTGCTCGGTTACTTTCCATCTTCCCAGATCTTAACACTTGGAGACTTTAACTTGCCTGATCATACTAATTCGTCTGTCGGCGTCGACGCTAGAGATTATTGTGTTAGTAACCGAGTTTGTTATTCCAATTTACTTCACACTGACAATAACCTGAATACTAATTTTACTCCAAGAAACGCTAAGAAACATAGCATTTTTGATTGTGTTTGTTTTCATGATTTAATTCAGCATAATAACATTTGTAACTTCAATCAAGTGATTTTGGATTTCGTTTTTTTAAATTGTTAAATATTTCAGTGTCACATAACCATTCACCGTTAACTTATGTAGGTAGGCCTGTAGAGGAGTTGTAAGTCACTAAATTTTTGACTTTGACTCACTTCATGACCACTTTCAGGATATTGACTGGAGTTTTCTTGTTGTACCAATATTGACAACGAAGTCTAAATGTTTTATAAGGTTTTAAACATTGCGTTGGATCTGTATGTTCTCAAATCTAAGGGACATACCCAAAAATATCCTAACTACTTTTTAAACGCCACAATTAATTTAGTAGAAAATAAAAATAAATCATTCAAAAAGTTAACGTACGAGAACGAATACAATAATTAGAGGTCCTCGTCAAAGATCGCGATAAAGTCAGACTTCAATGACTTTATTTGGTATGTGTTAAATCTCGACGATGCACAATAGGATACCTAACAATAATGAGGTTTAATAATGTGGAATCAAGTGATCCAAAAATAACATGTTTGGTAATTTCTTTCAATCAGTTTTCACTGATTCTATGATAATTAACTGCAAACATTTTCCGCCCATTACTAACTCAAATTTGTCAAATAGAAACACCGGTAGTTCTATTGTGTTTGAAAAATGGGTTGAGCTCGATGAAAGTAATAGTGCTGCACCTGATGACATTCCACCAGTTTTCATAATAAGTTTCTTCTATTCCTAGCATGTGGAAAGCCGCCTATGTCACAACAATCTGGATTTGATTGCATGGGCAAGGTTTTTAAATCCATAATCGTTGATCAATTATTATTAAATTTCCATGGCATTCTATCAGAACATCAATATGGCCTTCTTCCAGGACGCTAGTGCCAAACCAATCTGTCTCTGTACTCTAATGGAGACTCAGGCATTTAGGTCGGTATGATTTACTTTGATTTTAAAAAAGCATTCGACAGAGTAAGTCACGCTATATAGCTTAACAAACTATACTCACGTGGTGTTACAGATCGTCTACTACATTGGATCTCTAGTTGCCTCACCACCTGAACACAAGTTGTTAAATTCAATAATAATTTATCTAAATTAATAAATGTAACATCCGGAGTACTCCAAGGAGCACTCTAGGGAATCTTCTTTCTCATCTTTATAAATAACATCAGCAGTGTATTTGAAAACTGTCAATATATCATCTAGGCTGACAATTTGAAGGTATTTCTGGGAGTAACTAATATGGATAATAGCCTGTTCCTACACTGAAATTAAAAAATTAATGGAAAGTTGTGGGACAAATCAGATTCAACTCAAAATGTAAGATCATTTAATTTTCTAAGAGAAATTTCTAATTTTACATTCTTACATTATCTCTGATACGCCTCTGAACAGAGTTCTCTTAATCGATGACTTAGGCGTTATTTTGACGCCAAATTATGATTCAATGACCACATTAATGATATTTTAGCAAAGTCCTGCAAAGTGGCAGGATTAAGAGTGAGACGTTGCCGGGATTTTTCAAGCATCGAAGTTTTAAAGTGTTTAAATTATTTATTTCTGCGTAGCCACCTAAAGTATTGTTCCATTGTCTATAGCCCTTGTTACATAACGCATGTTAGGCGAATTGAATGCATACACTTAAAGTTTGTGTATTTTATGCTTTATAAGATAGGTGTCAACAGAAATCTTCTTTCACACTCTCAGAGATTGTAACTACGAAGCATGGAAAGCCTGGAATTATGTAAAATTTATCTAACCATGCTTTTTGGATTTAATATAATCAAGAATAATACTGACTGTTCTGAGCTTCTTGAACTGATTAACTTTCGCGTTCCTTCACGCGATACTCGCCTTTTCCACATATTCTCAGTTAACACAAACCGTGTTGAGGTTGGTAGAAATAATATAATGAATCGTATTGTGGTGCATCATTTTAACACATATATTATCCCTAATTTTGATTTTGAATGCTCCCTACCTACGTTCAAAAGGAAACTAAAATCATTCATGTATAACACTTGAATATTTGTGTGTTGCAATTTCGACGTTTTACTCCATCTGCAATTTAGATTGTGTTACGAGATAACTTCTTTTGTTTTGTTTTTTGTATGATCATTTTCTGTTTTTTTTTATTTGTGTTCTTTGTTGAAAATTTTGTTTACTGTTAAGCATTAGATAACTTATTTTATTTTATATATGTAACATATATAAAGAATGTACTATTTGGATTACTTTGTGATGTACTGTCTGAGATAAATAAATTAATCTTCAAAAAAATTGTTAATTTAATTTTAATCTTCACTGTTCATAGTAAGATTAGTGAGTTGAGCTGAGACTTACACAAGAAAAATGATACTAATGCTGTCAATTAAATCTCTAGGGGTTACTCTACACTGTAAAAAGGAAGTGCCTTAAATTTAAAGTAAATGTGCTGGAAGCAAATTTCACAAGCGTTTCTTAAATGCATTTAATGTGATGCATTAAATTTAATAATTTTTATATTAATTTAAATTAATTTTTCCATTAAATTTAATGTAATCATACATTAAAGTTAAACATCATTACTTTTTAAGCTAACTATGTACATTAAATATACAGCCAGTATTCATTGAATTTGCAATAGGTTATCACATATTAAATGCACCAATATTAATGGGAATTCAAAAAATTTTGAAACTACCAGAAAAAGGTGGACATTTTTCCCATAGGTAGTGTCCGCCATCTAGACCAGTTTAGAAACTCATTGGTTCTCGTCAGTATTTTACACATTTACACCTCACAAAATGTTGAGTCCTTTAAGCAACTTTTATGATACTAAATAAAATGTTCAATACAAGTTGCGCCATCTGCCGGAATCTCATGCAATGTATATCGAATAATAATGTAAATTCCTTTAATACTGGGGTATATGTGAATTAATTTTAATGTACAGAAGCTGAAATATCTTTTCAGTTATTTTATTGAAATTTAAGGTCCCATTTAATCAAATTTAATGTAAAACGAACTGATATTTCATTGACTTTGCTTTAAATTTAAAGTAAATGTAAATTATTAACGATTTAAAGTACAAAATCATTGAATTTAATGTAGAATGGACATTAAATTTAAGGTTTTTTTTTAACAGTGTCCGTTTCATTAAAAATAACAATAAAATGTTTTTGGCAGATTTTAATAGGAAGCATATTCTATAGTTACTGCTATGAAAATGTTGTGGAAATTCTGGATTTTGTAAAAATATTTCTACGATAGATTTTTGTCTCTTTTTGGACCACCGCCTTTTTGATTTTAGACCAATGAGATTTCTGTCCATTTTCATTTTTTTATGTATCTTTTAAGTAGTTGTGTACTATTATTATTGAGTCTACATATTTAATAGGTTAATTGAAACTATAATAAAATAATTTTCTTTTAAATTAAATCTGTTTTAAAAAATTATCAAAAATTTCCTCGATGTTAAAACCTGAAATATTAAAATAAAAAGAAAATATTTTCTAATCACACAACTAAGACAAAAATAGACGACAACACAAATCAGAAGTATTCGAAACTGAATAATGATACAGAAAAAATATTAATTTATCCAAAGTTAATTTAAAAACTTCACCTACTGCAGCACCGACTTCAAAAGAGAGATAAGTAAATGCACAATTATTAAATTTAATGCAGTATAAAAGAGCCGTTTTTTTTTTAAATCGACTTTTAAATAGATGAAGGATCTAAATTTAGCCACAGTACATATATCTTTTTATATATATATACAGGATTTTTTTATATTTAGTACCACACCTAGATGCTTTATTGTAAGAGATGGAAAACTTTTAATATGAAAGTTGTAGGAACTCTTCCATATTATCTTTTAGATTTGTTTACAAAAACAGTGACGCATCGTAAAGTTGAGAGACAACAGAAATTTTATTTTTTTAAATGTATATTTTCTGTTAGAATGAAAGTTCTTTTCCTTCTGATTTCAAAAATGTATAATAAAGGTTAGTATTCTGACTAGCAGTTATTTAAATATTTAAGTTTAAATTATTAATAAACTGATATAAAAAAATGACGAGGCCTGGAAAACAAATGCTTTATTTTAATTTTCATTGTGACGTTTTAATATGGTTTCGAATACTTATTATATTGACATATTATGTTGACTAATACACTTTTTGACATGGGCTATTCGGAGGAAGAAATACATCAGAAAATTTATCGTTTTTATTCGAATAATAAAATTATATCCAGAGTACAACATGAATACCGTAATATATATCTTGGTCTTCAAGTATCATCTACTAGTTCAGTTAGATACACTGTCAAAAAAATTAACGAAATGAAAAGTCTTAGGCGAAAATTAGAACCGCAGTTAGAAATAAAATAGATGATATAAATATTTTACTCTATTTTCAAGGTAGTTTTTCACGCTAGTAGTGTAAAAGAAATTATTATTATCATGTTTCAATAAATCTTGGTATAAAACTTACATCGCACTGCAAGTTTATACATAAAAGACTTATGCCAGTGCAGAATTTAACTGAAGAAAATATGATGTAGCGGTTGCAATATTGCTTAGAAATGGTACGCCATATTGGACAAGATGAGAAGTTTCTAAATAAAATTATTTTCAGAGACTAAACAACCAACATTTACGACGTCTGGAATGTTCAATAAAAAGAATAAACATTATTGATTAATTGAAATCACCAACTAGATACGGGTCGTAAAACACAGAGTCGGCATTCAATTCACGTTTTGTGTGACATGTTGGCATATAAGATAATTGGGATGTTGACTATTTTTGGAAAAGTGTTTAAAACCATGCATACGTACCTAATGTAGCCGAAAATAATTCAAATTATTTTTTTTTAATACAACTAGTACTTTAAAAATCATAAATTTTAAATTTCATTTCAATTTCCCTCCAAAACGCCAATACTTGTTTCTTGCCGCTGTTACGTCAGAACGGTAAACTGACAAGGATATATGGATTTTTTCATAATTTTTGTGATATAAGATGAGTTCTACGTTATTTCAAATGTTATGCGGTGCCGCAATGTATAAGTACTACAATTAAAAGACCTGAAAAGTTATTTATTCGCTTTGCACGTTCGTAAAATAATAGGGAAATGTGGCTTCAGCGAGCCCGGCACTACTCTTTTTATTTAAATTTTGTGCTTATAAATACCTATGATTGCTATTATGTATACATTATCGGTTGCGGAAATAACAATTCTTGATAAATGACACATGGAGGTCTTCATTATTTCTAAATTTAGCATAAAAGAAGTTACTGTTTGTTGCGAAGAAATTGACTACCATAAAACAATCAATCCTCGGCAAATTCGAATTTAATAAATATAATTTTCATCATGGGAAAATTTTTTAGAATCATTTTCAAAGGGAGTAGTAAGCAAATTCCGAAGAAATTACATGAAAATGACTATAAAATATTAAATAGGCAACGTAGCCCTTGACAGCGATCACGAATGTGACATAAAGCCAAAAAATTTATATGTCAAGTTCGTGACAGCGATGACGTTGGCTGTATTAAGTGAGTAGTAATTATTAAATGATCAAAGTGAATATGCATTTACTTGTCATTAGGTCGAAGTGATCATGAATACTTCAAGTGATAGAACTTAAAGTAATAATGACTCAAAAGAATAACAGTATCAGGATGGAGTGCCAGCAATCACGTTAGTATGGAGTAACAGCATTCATTTTGATTGGTGTTCGTTGTCACGTGACTCGAAGGAGATTTCATTACATTTTTATTATTAAATAAAGATAAAATTCCTTAAAAATAAAGAAAAATATTTTGTTTTTTAGGATTTCTATTGTGGACACTACCGTTTCGCGGCAAAATTATGTTTTTATTTGATTACAGTCAACATCCCAATTCTCGATTTTCTTCAAAATTGTTTCTGGGGGGTTTCTAAAGGTGAAATGGCTAATGCAATATGGCGGTATAAGAATGTTGCATTTCCCAATTATGTTCAAAACGGGTACTGGAAGGTTTCCGAGGGTGTAGATTAAGAGTTATTTTTTTTTTGAAATTCTATATGGCGAATCCATTATGATCAGTAAAAAATTTTACGTTATTCATATTTTTTCAAAATTGGTATTAGGAGATTTTCGAGGCCATACATTACGAATCTGAAATTAATTTCTTGAAAATACATATTTTCAAATTTTTTATTTTTTCGACTTCTTATTTTATTTTTATCTCCAGTTTAAAAATTTTAATTTCATATAGCGCTTTTTAGCGCTTTTTTAGAAGTCGGTTTAATTTCTTTATAAAATTTATTTTTAAGTTTTCAGAACAATTAAAAAACATTATAAAGCAAATCAAAAAAGTTATTAGATATTTTAAAAATAAATATTCCCTCAAATGGGAATAGAAATAGTAACGTTAACTTAGTTTTGAACTGTTACCGACTCTTCTGCTTATTGCAACATTTTATTCGCGTTTTATGCATAAGGGATATAATAAAATCAAGCAAATGATAGTTTGGATCATCGTAAACATTTTACAAGTGGGTCTGCAACTTTATGCTAATGGCTTAGACTACGAGGGCTGATATAAAATAGTTTTGCAAATTTATTCAGATTTTCTACGGGACGAACGCATACATATCGACCTACTTAACATTTGTGACGTTTATAAAACATAAAATATCCAGTTTATAATGAAATTTTAAGGGGTATCTACTCCTTGCGTGGCTGTATAAGTATAAGCATTTAATATTTTTAAAATAAGGAATGTTAAAAAATTTCTGACCTATTTACTTGAGAATAATCAATTATGCTAAAGGTTAACGACAACTCGTTAGTTAACTATTCACTTAGTACATACATGTTGTTGATTAAAGCGTCAATACGTTCAAAATCGAATGCAGTTGTAGTCAAACTATGCGTCTTCATATTCCGTTGTAAAAGAATGGGCAAAAGAATTTCGTTTGGACAGTGAATTAATTGGTATTATGGAAAAAAAAAGCATGAAAGTAATAGAAAAGAAAGTAATGAAAGAAAAAAGCTCTAGCAGGAAAACGTGTTTTTCAAAAATAGTAGTGTTGAAAACTTACAGAATTATTTGGGTATGAATAAGGTTACTGTAACCTGAGTACTAAAAGTTATTTTAGCTGTTCAAAATGTGTAAAATGTATTTTCAAGGATTTTATTCGGAAATGTGACTAAGTCTGATTCTTAGTAATTATTATTTACTCCTAAAATTAAACTTCGATTTGAGAAAAAAAATGAAGAAACTGAGGAAAAGGCTCAGGACTAGTAATGATAATCATAAATGTCAAATTAATTAAGCATATTAATGAAAAAAGGAATATATTTTCATCACATGATCATATTTACAATCCAACTCTGCTCCGCCCATTAGAGTAATAGAGACTATTATTCTTATTACTCTTTTGTTTCAAGTACCGGGAGCTACATTATCCCTAAGGAATTCACGATCTATTCTATGTCTATCGCAATTAAGCCATCACCGAGTTTCTATTATTTGAGTCTTTTAACTTTTTTCTCTTTCTTCTATCCTGCGCTTATACCCTCTTTGTCCCGTTGGGAAGGTTTAAGAGTTAATCTGGTTTGACGGATCATTTTCTAGGAAAAAAAATTCTAGAAGAATGCCTTATCTAAGAATGTCTGGACATTTCCATCATCTAATCAGGACTGTTGGTCAAATGTGTGACCTACTTTACCCAAAAAGTCATTTGTCACATGTGTGACTGACATATACATAGTTTAGATCGATTCTTTTACTTGAACTGTTGGATGTAGAGTTCACTGCCCACAACAGGTGTCTCATTTCACTTTCACTCCATAACGGAACAATTTGTGGGGTGAAAATCGTCCCACACTCAGTACACCACACAGCCACGCACAATCTTTCGTCTAAGCATTTTAGAACTTTCTCTACACCGTACATTCAGCTTGAACCCTTTTTATCATCACCAAACGATCAAAACACGTCTTTTCTTTCTTTTCGTAAGAGTACATAAGTATACGTGTTGACAGTTCAACGACTAACCCGAAAATCTTTTATTTACATTTTTATAACTACAAGTTTATATAACCGCTGCGACCGAGGCAATTTAGCCAGTTTCTTTTTCTCTTATCGCGCGCTTATACCCTCGTTACCGGGAACCCCTCGGGAAATTAACCGGGTTTGGGAGACAGTTTTCCAAGAAAAAAAACCCAGAAGGAGTGCTCATCTAAGAGGGTCTGGATACCTCCATCATTCAAGCAGAATTGTTGGAAACGTATGTGACCTACTATAAAAAAGTCACTTGCTACATGTGTGGCAGATATTTACATATTTCCGATCAATTCTTATGTTTGAACTGTTGGATGCAGAGTTATATTCATTTTCACTGTACAAAGGAGCGAAAATCGCCTCGGTTTTCATAGAGTACGCAACCACACACACACGTTCCTCTAATCACCCAGCAGCGAGTGTTCCCTTTTACACCGTACCTTTAGCCAGGACCCCGGTCTTCGTCCCCAAACAATCAAACCACATTTTTTAATTCTATTATTTGATGCTTTATAGATAGACATTTTTAAGTAGCTAATGTAATCGTGCGCCTCACATTCAAGGTATCTACTCTCATTCTGCGCTTATATCTCTTATTCCGGTGAACCGCAGAAAGTGTTACACATTTTCCAGGATTGGAGATTTTTTCTGAAACTTTCGAATAGCCCGTTATATACATTTTCTTTTGTTATGTGTGTGACTAACTTAAAAAAGTTATTTTGTAATATAGATGCACGCCTGAGGATACAGAATTCCCCTCCTTTGGTAGAGTCGATTGTGCACAAAGTTTCTTTCACAGCTACGCTTCCGCTCGACGTCACTTTCGCGCACAACATCCTGCACAAAAGGGGAACACAGCTCATAAGATTCAGTAGAACTTTATTCTCAACTAGTATATTTCTAATAAACAACGAAAGCTTTCACGGCTTTGGTCAAGTTGAAAATCATGGTTCTTGGGTTTATTCCGTGTCAAATTGGAATTATTATCCAACGTTTCGCCTACGATTGTACGAGACATATTCAGGGCTCTTTACTCTACGAGATTAGAACACTGACTGGCTATCGAGGAGCAACAGTCCGGTATTTATACCCGACTGGTGCTCAGCGAATTCTCTAATTTTACGTTTAAAGAAACTAGGCGCTGATGCAAGCACCTTAGTTTCTCTTACATTAAAAGTGTGATCTGAGCAATGCTGGTGTTCAGCTACTGCCGATTGTACAATTTGTTTCTTCTTGACACATCTTTCATGTTCCTTAGGCCTAGTGGATATAGACCGTCCTGTTTCACTTACATGCACTCTACCACAAGAGCAAGGTATCTGGTAAACACCTTCTGTTTGAAATGGAATTGCGTCTTTTGGAGACTTCAAACATTGTCAAACTTTTTTACATGTGTTGAAAATTGTCCGTACGTTTGATTTTGGAGCAATCTGGCAATCTTGTCGGTGATTCTGAGAATGTAAGGTAAGACAATACTATCCACAGGCGGTTCATTTATGACATTTTGTTGAGGAGTTGGGTTTTTATATTTATTAATAGAACGTCTTATATTTTTAGCACAATATCCGTTGTCTTTAGAGCATTAGTCAGTTTTTCTGTTTCTGATTTCAGTGACTCTTCGTCACATATTGAAAGTGCACTATGTACCAAAGAGTTTATGATGGATTGTTTTTGAGAAGGATGATGGTGTGACGTTGAGTTGTTGTTGAATCAAATGGTGCCCTTCCCTTTTTTGACGTACAAAGTACAAAGGAAAGAGAATGGCACATTAGGACATTCTGTGTATAGAAAACCAACACATACAAATCGATATCTCAATGCAACGTCACACCATCATCATATGTGACGAAGAATCACTGAAATCAGAAACAGAAAAACTGACTAATGCTCTGGGAGGCAACGGATATTGCGCTGAAGATATAAGACGTTCTATTAATAAATATAAAAACCCAACTCCTCAACAAATGTCATAAATGAACCTCCTATGGACAGTGTTGTGTTACCTTACCTACACGGAACCACCAGCAAGATTGCCAGATTGCTCCGAAAATCAAACATACGGACAATTTGCAACACATGTAGGAAAGTTAGACAATGTTTGAAGTTTCCAAAAGAAGCAATTCCATTACAAACAGAAGGCGTTTACAAGATACCTTGCTCTTGTAGTAAAGTGTATGTAGGTAAAAAAAGAACAGTCTATATCTACTAGGCCTAAGGAACATAAAATATATATAAAAAGAAACAAATTGTATAAACTGCGGTAGCTGAACACCAGCATTGCTCAGGTCACACTTTTAATGTAAAATAAACTAAAGTTCTAGTGCCTGTTTTCCTTAAACTTAAAATTAGAGAATCAATTGAAATTTATAAATATCCAAATAATATTAATAGAGATGCGGGTTACAGTCTACATCACACGTGGAAAACGATTGTAACGCTGGATCACGGATCGCTGAGCACCAGTCGGGTATAAAAACCGGGCTGTTACTTCTCGATAGTCATTCAATGTTCTAATTTCGTGGAGTAAAAGTCGCTGAAGATGCCTCGTGCAATCGTATGAGAAACGTCCGATAATAATTCCAATTTGACACTGTCTAAACCCAAGAATCATAGTATATTTCTACCAACTTACGGATGCTCTACGGCCACTATATGAACGAAATAAATACCGGAAATGAACTCCTAAGGTTTTGAGGTTATAGAGTATTAATGCATATACAAAATAAAAGGTACCAAAACTTGCTTGTCATATATACCCCAGGATTAACTAAACTATTTAAGGTGCATGATAGAGAAAGTTAAAATAAGATATATATATATATATATATATATATATATATATATATATATATATATATATATATATATATATATATATATATATATATATATATCATTTTTTTTTTATTTTGTCTTTTCTTGGGTTTAGGTTCTATATTTAATAAATACATAAAAACTGTTTGACGTTTCGCCTTTTATTCAAGGCATTTTCAAAATGTTTGCCTCCTTGACATTTTGCTGTTTTATTTCTGAAATTCAGAAATAAAACAGCAAAATGTCAAGGAGGCAAACATTTTGAAAATGCCTTGAATAAAAGGCGAAACGTCAAACAGTTTTTATGTATTTATTAAATATAGAACCTAAACCCAAGAAAAGACAAAATAAAAATAAAAAAAAAATGATATAATCTATGGTTCAAGAAACAAGAAAATAAATATATATATATATATATATATATATATATATATATATATATATATATATATATATATATATATATATATATATATATATATATATATATATATATATATATATAGTTCTCAAGCAGCGTATAAAACAGAGCGTTTTACAGAGGTAACAGTATGTCCCATCTTTATCCTGGGCTATTTTTCATGGGTAGAGAAATGTTAATACATTAGGGAAAATGGTTTGAAATAAGAAATGATTATATCTAAAAATAATAGTATATATTCTTGATTAAACAAATGTTTTACAATTTAGGCCTGATGTTTTTAGACCTTAGTACGTATCTCTTGACTGATACTGTTCAAAGAATTAAATTTTAAATTGAGATATTATTATAAAAAATATGTTTCTTAAATAGTATATTGATTATATGTATACTTTACCTTTTCGCAATCACTGGGTATGTAAATAATGGGTCAATTTCCAAACTCTAAACCAAAAAGAATATATATCAAATAAAATTTTTTACGTTAAAATCCTAGAATGTCTTCAAAGGAAAATGCTTTCGAGATTCTCGACATTCTGTGTGATTATGTCACAAAGCTCCTTAAGGAGTAGGTAGCTTACTAGTAATGGAATTCCTTTCAGGATGCACTTTAATGGACTAAACGAAAGCTGAAAATAAATCGATATTGAAATATGAAGTAAACCTGCATTGAACTTTTGAAAATAATTAAAAATAGGTTTTTTAGGATACTAATAATATACATAATATAAAAGAATATTTAGGCTAGGAATAAATAATAATGGGAGAATAATAATAAGGCCAGAAAAAATACTTATTTCTTGTTGTTACCGTTCAGTTATTGGTATTAAGCTTTTTTTTAGTTATCTTATGATCTCGTCGTGTCCATAAGTCTGTCAGTTTGTATGTCACAGTTCTATAATTTCATCAGTTTTAAATCTTTTGCAATGAAATTTTGCTGTTACATGCTTTTTATTAACTCAAAAGCAGAACTGGAGGGAAATTAGAAAAAAATTGATAAAAGTAGGAATTAATCTCCATCAAGTAGGGTATCATCTTGTATGTATGTAGCTTTCTGAAAAAGTTTGCTATAATAGGGGGGAATCGCTTAATAGAGTAATATTTACAACAATATATGTATAAAATATCTGCAAGTATCCGATGTCTGCTTCATTTAACAACTCCGCATAGGACACATGTATTTTCATAATACTCATTTTAGATTAGTATAAGTTTAAACCAAGATACTATTCTAATTGATATTGGAATGAGATTTTTCCCCCCTTTTAAGTTTTTATGCTTTTATATTGTTATTTTTGTCTTTTCTTTTTTGTATTGATTTTTAAATTAAGAAAAGCAGATTAATTAGCACTATTTTATTAAATTATGTCAAATTTTGTTTAGATATTTAATGTCAGTTTTTGATTTGATGATTTCAAAATATTTTTTGCTCAGAGTCGGCAGAATAACACGAACTTATTTAACTAGAAAACAATTCATTTAATTATTAAAAATTTTTTTGTTTATAACAAAGGACCTGACCATTTTTCGGAAATCCATCCTCGCTATTCTTAATCACAAGGTCAAAATACATACAAAACACATTGGTGGAGCCTTGCCTCTTCATCGACTACGAAAGCCCAGTGAGCTCCCGGACTATTATATCTACGGTAGGTCGTTTTACAGTGATATAGAAACCTTTAATAAATGATAAGAAAGATAAGTTTAAATAAAGTTGAAAAATATTCAAAATGATAAATATTTATTTCTAAAACACATTTTCATGTGCGACCAAGAACTTATATAATGAACTACGTATTTTTAAACTTCGGTGATAGAAATTGGATTTTATGAACTCCCAGATCTTTATGACCCATGA